>PISX010021442.1:0-12405 GCA_004024625.1 Mellivora capensis
TGATGGAAGGTAACAGAATGATGATGGGAACTGATAAATCCAGAGTGATCAAGGTTATTTGCAATTGCTTCTAAATCTTTGAAGAATCATCGGTGAAAAGGTTCCTTGCATTTTGAGCACAGTAAGTAAATTTAGGAAAAATTAAAGAATAGACAAATATTAACAATGATTATTTTCTAAGTGCTTTACAGAATATGGGGAACTCCTCCACCCACTGTCTTAGTTTCTCATCGGAGAAACCTATGAGATTAGTATGAGATACTGTACAACTCACCCACTGCCATTCTTTAGACAATGGGAAAAGTGAAACCAATGTTGTACATATATGTAAGTGTGCCAGCTCTGCATTGTGAGAGGAGACTACTTTGTGAACCTGTAATCTATGCTCTTATTATTTCTTATTACTGTCATGGCAGAACATTGGCTCTTAATGCTGTTAATCTGAATTCCAATGTGACTGCAGAAGAAAACAGACATTGGTGCTAGGAAACCCAGCATGGTTTCCCACTTTACTCCATGAGGACACAGGTTTACTACATCTGACTGAAAATCTGTTTGCAAACCAAAAGGAAGAGTTCCTGCAACAAAAGGTCACAGTGCATTCTTTTTTTTTTTTAAATTTCTTTTCAGCGTAACAGAATTCATAGTTTTTGCACCACACCCAGTGCTCCATGCAATGCGTGCCCTCCATAATACCCTCCACCTGGCTCCCCCAACTTCCCACCTCCCACCCTTTCAAAACCCCTCAGGTTGTTTTTCAGAATCCATAGTCTCTCATGGTTCATCTCCCCCTCCAATTTCCCTCAACTCCCTTCTCCTCTCCATCTCCCATGTCCTCCGTGTTATTTGTTATGCTCCCCAAATAAGTGAAACCATATGATAATTGACTCTCTCTGCCTGACTTATTTCACTCAGCATAATCTCTTCCAGTCCCGTCCATGTTGCTACAAAAGTTGGGTATTCATACTTTCTGATGGAGGCATAATACTCCATAGTGTATATGGACCACATCTTCCTTATCCATTCGTCTGTTGAAGGGCATCTTGGTTCTTTACACAGTTTGGTGACCAGTCACAGTTCATTCTTAACCCTTTTGGATAAATATCTCTTGCTTAAGCCCAAGCTTGCCCAAGGGGTCACAGTGCATTCTTAACCCTTTTGGATAAATAGCTCTTGCTTAAGCCCAAGCTTGCCTAAGTTATTTGTTTGCTTTTTTTTTCTTGTTTTCCAGTGTTTTGTGACAAAGCCAGGACCAGAAACAGGTACCCTGCCTTTTCACCTATGTCCTTCTGTTCCTTATCACAAAATCTCTTCATTCCATAGGTCTTTCTTAAAAATTAAGAAAAACCATCACACGCACACACACAAACTCACAAAACTCTTCCTCTTCTGCACAGCCAGCTTTATGTAATATATAAAAACAATATGCTCCACATATCTGAGCACCTGAGTGCCTTTTCCCATAAGTCCATTTTCTCAAATGCTAAGTGAAATAATGTCAGAAACTCCGAATATGCTCAGACTACGCCCATTCATTATGTTTCTATCTCCACATTTGAAATCTAATGGAGAAAGGACAGAACTTCCAGTGTACTAAAGAAATGTTAAACATTTTCCTCTAATTTTGAAGAAACAATGCAGCATGAATGTAGGGTGAAGACTTCATAGATGGCATTCAAACACTACATTTCAATACACAATTCTTCCCAGTCAGTGTCCTCAAACATTTCTCCATCTTACTTCGAGTTTGCACCATCTCCCAGTAACTGACTAGAAATTCATGAATCTGTATATAGAGGGGTCAGTAAAACAGCTTGTCTAGGCTTCCTATAGCAGCAGCAGTTAATAGACTATAGATTTTCTTATTAATAATTTGGTACTTTTCAAATAAATTATAAGGCAAAAAAATAGTATCTTTATTTGTTATAATTGCCATATGCTTTTTTGGTCTTAAATGATTTATGGTAAGATCATATCAAAGAATCTGTGTCTATGACCCAGCATCCTTTGTGGGCCCCTTCTCAGAGTTGAGCCCTCGGGAGCAAGGTTTCTTTCCTTGTCTAAGGTGTCCCTTTCCTATTAACTCATAACCTCTGCTTCTCTCCTACCTCTCTCCTACGTCTTCCCACAGCACTGCACTCATCTGCTTACAAAACTATACTATACCTAAAGATGGACCTCTGTGATTCTCAGGCCTCAGTCTGCGTCAGAGTCACCCGCAGGGTTTGTTAAAACACTGGACACTGGGCTTCAACTCAAGAAATCCTGATTCAGTATGTTGGGGCTGAAACCTAATAATCTGTATTTATTACGTTTTGTCATGTGCCTATGATGCCACCAGCCAGGCCACACTGTCAGAGCCACTGGATACATACTCAGCACAGAAGACAATACCTCCCCACCCTGGTCAAGTGAAACGTAGTTCTCTTAAATAATTGTGTTGGTTCTGGAAGGTTGTCTCTTTTATCTTACTTCTTTTATCTATCACAACACCAGCTTGAACGGATACCTATCTCTTAGCTATCCTGTGTGCTAATAACTTTAGGTTTTTGTTTAGGTGATGTATCTCCATACTTTCCCTACCAATCAGAACTCACTCACCCAGACATGCACAAATCTCCTCCTTTCTGTTTTGCCCATCTCCAATTCTCCCCTCCTCAGAGAGCTGCCTCCTAAACTCTGAATTGAAAATCATGTACCCTTCTCTTTCCATATTGTTTTAATTTATTCACATATTTGAAATATTGATTCATGCTTTCCTTATTATTGGGATCATATTTATATCTTGTGTCTAAAACAGTGATTAGATGGTTTAATTACTGAGTGAAAATTAGGACATTTAATTTGGAGAAAACAAAGTAGATTACAAGAGGAAAACCGGAAATGGCCATCATACCGGAAATTTTTAAACTTAAGCTTTTATTTACTACTTACTTAGCTGTAAGGATAAGGATTGTGAATGTCTTGATTTGTTTATTAATAGCTGGCCTTTGTCTTTACCATCAAGTGACAATATCCAGAGTAAAAGATACTTAGTCAGACATTATTTCCAGTCCTAGATCCTCCCTCTATAATTGACATGATTTTAGTAAAGTTATATAATTGAATTCTTAAGAATTAAGTTTCTTAATCTGGAAAAACTGATCTGCTAACTTCCAAGGGTCCAGATGCTTTAAAATCAAACATCTGAAAGTGTTTTGAAATATGTTGAAAAATACTTTAAATGAAATACAAAAGGAAGAAATTATACCTGTGTATTTTTACCTGCACAAGAAAAAGGGACAGAATTAATTTTTATGTGGAACTACTTTTCAAAGAAAGAGGAATACTGGATTATTTTTCAAGACATATGAGAGGTGATAAAATGAAGAGAAAATCGGTATCACTGGAAAAGAACAAAACAAAACTCTGAAGAGACAACTAAGAAAGTTTCCTAAAAATTAAACTGTCCTTGTTGGTTATTGTTCTTTAGTTTTGTACTCCTGGGAAGCCCCAGAAATCTCCCTCCTTTATTTATGATTAGGAGGGATGGAGGAAAGTTTTCAGACAGTGCTTTGACTGGGTTCTCAGAAAATGGAACATTTAATGGGTTAACTCTGGGGAGAAAGCTTAAAGGGCAGGAAGTGAAACAGGAGCCAAAGTTCAAGGGAGAGAACATAAGAAAGACCCAAGATGTAGTCCCAGATTGTTGTATTTTTTTTCCAGAAATCACTTTATAAGTGGATCTAAGTTCTGATTCTGATTCCTTCAGAACTTTTTCTGATTTTGTATGTTCATCAATATAATGCTGAATAATGCTGAATAATGACAGATAAGGTACACGGTAACTTAATCTTCTACGAGTTGAATCATTCTATTTTATCTTCCACATGTACAGCTCAACTGGAGAATGAATCGTATTTGGAAAAGTATTTAAAATTTTTGCCAGAGGTTAACATTTTAAGCCATATGGGTGATAAGATTGTATCTGTGTGCTCACAGGTGGGCTGACATGTAAGAAGGAATTATTTTATATTGTTTTAATTATAAAAGAAGATGTCTGTCTACAAAATTTGGATATTCACACTGAAGTACCTACTGAAAAGCAGTGTGAAGGGGAACATGACATGAAATGAGGAACCTGCATTCTGCTCCCAGATCAGGGACCTAGAGTTCATGTCTCAGGAGGTAGAGTGAAGAGTTAAGACCAACACTATCTTGGTCCCTTTCCAGATCCACCTTTCAACTTCTGATTTTGTTATAAATTTTGTTGTGAGGCTGGCAAGCCAGGCTCCCCATGAATGCAACATTTCTTTAGTAATTTAAACTAACCTTTGTTTCAAGGCTCCTTTTCTATGATCCTGGGGGAGATGCCTCCACAACCCACAAGGTCATGGTTGTCAGGGAAACACTTTGGGGAGTCAGTGAAAGGTCTTGGTTTGTAAACAGATTCTGACCCAGCAACTCCTTTGATTTCAGGGTCTGTGGCTGCATTTCTGCCTTCTGCCGGGAGATCTGCCCACCATGTCAGATTCCAACCACACCGGTGCCTTCTTCTTCCTAGCAGGCCTCCCAGGCCTTGAGGCGGTGCACAAATGGCTCTCATCCCTCTGTGTGCCATGTATGGGGCCTCTCTGGCAGGGAACAGCTTGATCCTATGGCTGGTGAAGTCAGAGCCCTCCCTTCACCAGCCCATGTATTACTTGCTGTCGATGCTGGCAGTGACAGACCTGGGCCTGTCTGCCTCCACGCTGCCCACCATGCTCCCCGTCTACATGTTGGGTCTCAGGCGGGTGTCAGTGGATATGTGCCTGGCTCAGCTCTTCTTCATCCATAGCTTCTCCATCATGGAGTCCTCCGTGCTGCTGACCATGGCCTTGGACCGTTTTGTGGCCATCAGCAACCCCCTACACTATGGCACCATCCTCGCGAGCCCATGTGTTGCCAGCTTGGGCCTGGCCAGTGTGGTGCGCAGCCTCGGGCTCCATATACCAGCCCCCATCATGCTGAAAAAATTGCCTTACTGCCAGAATCACCTGCTTTCCCACTCCTACTGCCTGCACCCAGATGTCATGAAGCTGGCCTGTGCAGACACCCACATCAACAGTGCCTATGGTCTCTTTGTAGTGCTCTCCACACTGGGGGTGGACTCGGTGCTCATTGTTCTCTCCTACATACTGATCCTCCAAATGGTGCTGTCCATTGCCTCCAAAGCTGAGCGCCTCAAAGCCCTCAACACATGTGTCTCCCACATCTGTTCTGTGCTGCTCTTCTACACACCTATGATTGGCCTGTCCATGATCCACAGATTTGGGAGGCAGGCTTCCCCTTCCAGCCCTGTGCTGCTCTCCTATCTGCACTTTCTCATACCTCCAGTGCTTAATCCACTGATTTACACCATCAAGACCAAGCAGATCCGGCTGAGAATGCTACGCTTCTTTAGGTCACATGGGGCTGGCATCAGAGATGTTCAGGCTCAGTAGGTCTTTGGTAGAGAGAGAAAGGGCATGAGAGACTTTGGTCATAGATGTTTAACGGGCCATTTCACATAAATTCCTATAGTGAGAAGAATGTAACAAGGAGACAGCATCATCTTCATAAGAAGTTCTCACTCATAGGAAGAGATAACCATGTTCTCATTTATTTCTCATTATGCAAAGTTTCACTGAACACTTACTCTGTTAAATATACTACTATTGACCCTATAAATAGAAATAGAACTAAGATATAGCCTCCATTTTAGAGGAAAGACTCATGATATTTAAGACTCATGAAGGGCACTGCCAATCAAAATGGAAAAGGAATTCAAAATAATAACTTAGAGACCTGACAAATGTAAACAGTGCACAAAGTGCTTGCCTCAGAGTTTAGGAGAAAGAATTTTTGGCAAGTAGGGTGATGGCTATATTTGGAATTCAGTGATATTAGAAGCATTTTGGAAAATCCGCACTAAAAATAATCCTCATGAGGAAAGGCATTCCTTTTCTCCTGTAAGTCACTGCATACCCTTTCCTAAATGTTGCCCTTTCCATACATTAGGTATTTTGTTAGTTTTTGCAGAATGAAAGAATAAAAGTGTCTTCCAGAAGCTCTGTCTGTGTCTCCACTCTCTGTGTTTCTTCAGTAAACTCTGCTCTCACTTCCTCTGGGATCCTGTTTGATTTCTACCCTGCATGAAGTGAAGAACTCCTTTTGGCTGATCCCGTGGGACCCCTCTCTGGGTCCTGGAACCCAGTCAGTCTGCATCACTTGCAAGGATGAAATGTTCATAAGCAATGAATGTAATTCCAGATAGGTGAGAACCAAGCCTATGAGGACTTCTTAATTTCCCTCTTAGAGATTTCCAGGATTTTGCTGGTTTTTTTTTTTTTCATATTTTCAATATAAATTTCAAAAATGGTAAGCTTATCTAGCTCTTAAACTGCAAATTTCTCTGGCCAGAGATACCAATACATTTTTTTGTAACGAGAATGAAAAAAAAATTTCAAGCTGTATTCTCTTAGCTGTAATTTTTTTTTTCTAAAAATCTCATCAGTCTTGAGCACAACTGTAAATGAAAGATGCTTTGAAAATAAAACAGGTGAATTTTATTTCTATAGCCCTTGCAATGAGTGCCATGGCTATTTCTTTGTATATACTTCATAAAATCTTCCCTTTTAGCATCCTCATTTATATCAGATTAGGAAGGAAATTTAGAGATACAGTCAGGGACGGAAGTAGCAAGTGGATGGGTATTACAATACAAAATACAGGAAAAAATTATAATTTTGAAAAATCTAATGTAAGTAAAAGAAAGATGAGCAGACCAAGGATCAAATAGTCTCATATCATTTACTTATCTCTTGAAATACCAATAGACACACTACAATATATACTATAATTGGAATTCATAATGATGAAACAAAATCTGGGTGAGAAACCCAAAACAGAAAGTATTTCTTCTGGTGACATGTTCTAGGAAAACATCCATATTACATGTTTACTATAAACAAAAAGTTTCTGTTACTTAAGGATATCTGCTTGTTTGTCTGTCTTTAATAGCCATAATTAATAGCTCTAAATCAATGCAAAATCACTAATCACTACATTTAGTTGCTGAATATGCCTGTTTCCACAATCTCAATTTAGGCTTTTTTATTTTATTTTTTTCCGATTTTAATGACTGGGTAGATGATGGTACATTTTACTGGCACTATAAATAAAGATGGATAAGAAGATGAAGAATTCAATTCTGTGTATCTTTGTGTGAGTTTTCTGTAGGTAATTAAATAACAATGTACAACAAATAAGTATATAGTTCTGAAACTGAGGAAAGCGGTCAGAGCTTCAAACACGGATGAGTTAATAATTAGTATATAAGTGACTGTTAAAACAATGACATGGATTTCATTGCCCAAGGATTGATTGATTTTTTTTTTTTCCCAAGGATTTAAAAGTAAGAAAGAATGAGCAGTGGTCAGAGAATAAAACCACAGGGAAATCAAGATTAAGAGAGAATGAGAAAGTATTTAGTTTAGATAGACTCAGAGAAAGATAGGGAGTAGAGAGATTGTTCCTTCAGAAGGCCCATAACAGACAGTTTAATTAAGATAAGATCTTTCAACTATTTCAAATGCCAAAGTAGTAGTAGTCATAGAATGGGGGTAAATGTTCCTATTAGCACTCTACCCTGAATTGCAGAATCCTGTGTATAGAATTGTCCCTCCCTGCCTTTAGGGCCTCATTACTGGTCCAATTGCTAAGTATCCTTTTTAGCCATGAGGAAAAAAAGATTCTCAGAAACTAAATTTCTACAGCCAAATAGCTGGACAATGGGGAGACCAAAGGAAACATTTTCATTGTTCAAATCTCTAAATATAACTACAAATCACCTAATAGTAAAGTGCATGGACTATGTGATTTAGTCCATTCTTAGTCATTCTTGAAACTAAAACTGGGAGGCAGAGAAATGAGATTCATGTGAGGAACAAAATGATTTGGATCTATAGATCTATATCTATATAGCAAGAACAGTAGATATGTACGGTGCAAATATTAGATTTCCCTCAGACATACATTGCAAAAAAGTTTTCAGATAATTCCCTCCAGGTGGATTAAGAATTAGCAAAAATTCAGCGGTGCCTGGGTGGATCAGTGGGTTAAGAATTAGCAAAAATTCTCTTTGTTTCCTAATATATCACAGAAGTAGCAAAGAGAATCCAAGATACATTGACAAGAGCTGCCCAAGCCAGCAAGTAATTTAAAAGCTGAGATTTTCTGAGTTGTCCTTCTGGAAGCTGTGCCATAAGACACTCTTTGCAAGAAAGCAGGTAGAGAATGAGAGCAGAAAGAGCTACACAGGAATACTAGGCAAGAGGGTAGTATTTATTGCTCTATAGCCTGAGACAAACTGGCTATTTTCCCAGTAAGTATACCATTTGCTTTGCGATGCTTTTTTTCTTCTCCTTTTCTCCATCTTCACATAGGCACAAGACAAATCTGAAATTTCATATTTTAAGATCCACTAGGCATTCTTAGTCATAAAATATTAGAATACTGAGTGTAATAACTAGACTCTGGGAGAAGAAAATATATATGATTGAAGACATACCTGTTTGTTGGAAATGCTTTTAAAAAATTATTTCAAACAGGAATGATCTTAAAATTCAGTTAAGCATATTTGGTTGGCTAATATTCAAATTGTGCTTAAATAGAGAAAGCATTCAACAAAAACATTTTTCTTTTTTTCATTTTAGTTATTTGGATGGAAGAGGACGGCTAGAGAAAACCTATTGGGAATATGGCCACTGCTCTGTTCCCTATGCCTGGAATTTAAAAATTACGAACAAATGATTTGTTATGGAAGTAAATTAAATGATAACTGGTATATTTCTGAATTGCATGTCACATGAATCATATGACAAAACTCTGAGAGTCAATCACCAATTATTGGGCAATTAAAGAAATTGCAAAAAAAAACCCACCTAAATAATTTATAAATATCTCTTGTATTTTTCAAATGATGGACATCTGATAATTTTTATTTTTAGGTGAGAAACCAAAGCTTAGGGATATTTAGTAATTGATCTTATAGTTAGAAAGTGGCACAACTGGGATTTGTAACAGCTAATTGAATCTGAATCTGATACTCTTAAAAATCAAATTGCCCACTCATTTCAGTGATTCTTCCTCTTCATGCCTGTGAATGATGCATATTCCATTTCCTTTGCTTATAGTTTATTTAAAATTCGGTATTACTCTTATGATTTAAGCATTTCTTCTGTGCTCCAATAAACATTTTTAATGGCAAAAAAAAAAAAAAAATTAAATTGCCCAGGGGCGCCTGGGTGGCTCAGTGGGTTAGAAGAGTCTGCCTTCAGCTCAGGTCATGCTCTGATTAAAAGTTAAAAAATTAAAAGATTAAAAACTAAATTGCTCAATCCTTTTCAAACTCTTCCCAAAAACTGAAGAGGAGGGAACACTTCCTTATTCATTCTATAAATCCAGCATTACCCTGCTACCAAAGCCAAAGATATTACAAGAAAAGGATATTACAGACCAATATACAGGCATACCTCCCTCTATTGTGCTTCACTTTATTGTGCTTTGCAGATAATGAGTTTTTTACAAACTAAAGGTTTGTGGAGCTGGAAGTTGAGCTGTTTATTGTAGCTATAGATACGAGAAGCTGTTGCTTTTATTTGTTCTTTATCATTGTTTACTCCCCTTTTGACTTTAGTTTTTCCAATGTGTTCCTCCTTAGAGAAAATCTATATATATATTTTTATCATGTTATGGTAGTCACTATACAGTAGTACATCATTAAATTTTTTAAATATCTTTTTAAATTTTTTATAAACATATAATGCATTATTAGCCCCAGGGGTACAGGTCTGTGAATCACCAGGTTTACACACTTCCCAGCACTCACCATAGCATATACCCTCCCCAATATCCATACATCATTAATTTTTGATATAGTGTTCCATGATTCATTGTTTGCATGTAAATCTGTATTTATACAGACTTTTTTAAGGTGTGATCGATTGATATTTTACTGGGCCCTTGTTAGGTTTCTGGTAAGGAATGGTGGGTTGTAGAAAGCAAAATGGAGTCTCTCATGTCAAGTAGGGGACTGTGTCAAGCAACAAGGCAAGCAGTTAAGGTCCTTCAGCTAGGAGAGGTCCCCAGGACCAACATCAGCTGTCACCCCAGAACTGATAACAAGTAAAACCAGAGGAGGCCTGCAAAGACCCAGAACTGATTAAATCCCTTTAAAAAGGGAAGGATTTGGGGCTTCTGGGTGGCTCAGTCAGTTAAGCATCTGCCTTTAGCTCAAGTCATGGTCTCAGTGTCCTGGGATAGAGTCCCGAAGCAGGCCCCCCTACTCAGCAGGGAGCCTGCTTCTTCCTCTGCCCCTCCCCAAGTGTGTACATTTGCTCTCTTCTTTCTCTGTCTCTCTCTCACAAAAATAAATAAATATACTAATTAACTTAAAAAAAAAAAAAGAAAGGATTTTGGCAGCATATTCTCAGACTCTTCCGGCCTGACCCCTCTACCTCTGACCACTTGAAAAAGTCTCTGCTGCTGCCAGAGACTCTTCCAAATCCATCTCTGAATAGAACCAAGATCCTTCCCTGCTTGAACATCAGAAGTACTGACAGCCAACAGCTGACCAGGACCAGACCAAGGCCTTATCCCAACTGTGTGCCCCCCGACTAACTTTACATTTGGTTCCTTAATTTCCTGCACCCCTGTGTTATCTTGTTTGTTGTGTGGCTTGTCTTCTGTACTGCTTTGTGTGCTGTGTAAGAAGCCAAGTTTAATCACATGGTGAAATGTCATTGAGCTTGGAATCCTGAACTTACTTTATCATTGTGATTTAACTTTGCTTTATGACTGAATAAAGTTGACACTGTGGAAGGACACAACTGCTGTTGTGCCCTCATAGTGTGCTCATGACATGGGTGGAGGAGGAAAGCATATAATAATCTTCTAATGAAATCTTAGTGCACCTGATATTACTGGGATTGTTTCTCAGAGCTGTGACCTTCACAGGGATTTCTACAATGGTCTTCCTCCCCCTGTGCCACCACCAGATTCATTTCATTCTTCATTCACTCTAGCACTCCCAGTCTAGTGAATTGTGACCCTTTCCTCCTTAGATGAGACAGGAAGTCTGAGGGAGCTGGAAAGAAGGGGAATTCACTTCGCTTAACTGGGATAAGATTGTGGTAATCTTTTTCCTCAATACACTTGGCCTGTGTGATGGAGAGGACTCTAGGCTACCCTTTCTCATGGGTTCAGGAAAGGAGAAATGTTTACTGAAGAATTAAGTGAAAAATAAAAATGAAATATGGCATTAAAATATACAAGATATGTTGATTCAGACAGATATAATGAATAAAACTTATTTGGAATACTAATATACCTTGTCCCCTTGGATGTTTATTGTCTTCTCCTTCTGAGTAAGCATTGAAATTTCAGTCAATGCAATGAGCATCGCTCCCTGAAAAGATCTGTGGACCCAAAAACTGCTGCCATTTCCCCATTCCTCTCATTCCCAGGGACTCAAACTACGAGCCTGCTGTAAGTGGGTAGAATCTCTCACTTGTGTCAGCCTCCAGATGGGAATGGTGGCCTCCCAGGAGCCCGGGTCCACCGGGGCCACACAATCCTCTTCATTCCTTCCTCATAAATATGACGTTCTGGCTCCCTGTGCCACAAGCACTGGCAAAAAGACAGCGTACGGGGGGCTTCCTCAGGAGCAGCAGAGCAGGAACAGGCCTGTGCCCTCAAGAGCTTTAGCCACTGTCACCTGCTGTGTGTCCTACAAGTGACTCAGAAGGATTAAAAGAGAATGAAGTTAATGATCTAATTTGCCCCAAATGGTCAGGGCATTGACTTGCTTCTACGACCTGAGACCTACTATCAAGGAGCTTTCTTAGGAAATCATCCTGGGCTGTGGCTTCTCCTGTAGAGTGGAGCTTCCATGGAATTCTACAATGTGCCTTACCTGTGCTACAGTGTGAGTAGCTGTGTCCTACTCCACTGCTCTCAACACAGCAGATCATTGGACAAACTGGTCAGTAAATAACGATCTTCTCTGGAAAATTGCCTTCACATCATCATGTCTGCTTCTTCTGCTTCCATTATCAACACCTCAGTATTCATTCTCACAGGGTTCCCTGGCCTAGACCAGTACTATCCCTGGTTTTCAATTCCTTTCTCCTCCATCTATGCTATGGTTTTCCTGGGAAACTGTCTGGTGCTGCATGTGATCCGGACAGAGCGGAGCTTGCATGAGCCCATGTTCTACTTCCTGGCCATGCTGGCCCTCACTGACCTGTGCATGGGGCTGTCCACAGTGCACACGGTGCTGGGGGTCCTGTGGGGGCTCAGCCAGGAGATTGGTCTGGATGCCTGCATTTCACAGACTTATTTTGT
>PISX010021442.1:12505-33784 GCA_004024625.1 Mellivora capensis
CCCACATCCTCTCCCACTCTTTCTGCCTGCACCAGGACCTACTCCGACTCGCCTGCTCTGATATCCGCTTCAACAGCTTCTATGCCCTGGCTCTGGTCATTTGTAACTTGTTGTTGGATGCTGTGCTCATTCTCATCTCCTATGTTTTCATCTTGCATACAGTGCTGGCAATTGCATCCCGGGAGGAGAGGCTCAAGTCCTTGCAGACCTGTGTGTCCCACATCTGTGCTGTCCTGGTTTTTTACATCCCCATAATTGGCCTTACCATGGTGCACCGCTTTGGAAAGCATCTCTCACCTTCCGTTCATGTGCTTATGGGCAATATCTATATTCTCTTCCCACCCCTGATGAATCCAATCATCTACAGTGTAAAGACCCAGCAGATCCGAAGCAAGATGAAGCAGTGGTTTTCCCTGAAAATGAAGTAGAAGCTTTGGATTTTCTCACTGGAATGTTTTAACGTCAAAAGAGTAATGATATTTTTCGTGTGTGCAACAGTTTATAATCTGAATAATAATATCTAAAACATTTTGTTGTTTAATGAGGATTTAAGTATTAAAGAACTTAAGAGGCCTTTTAATGCAAGAGGCAAGATAGAACTAGTTTTTTAAAAAAAAAATTGACATTCCTGAAATTCTGCTGTAGGATAATCATAGCCATTATGGGCATGAGAACACCTGTCTTTGCATCTTATTGATATATTCTTAAAGCTATATGAAGATTATGACCTTCAGTTCATCAATATTTTATTTCCATTTAGACACACCTCTTCCTAAAATTTTGGTAGCATATTTATTGTTTAGATTCTTCAAGTAACAGTCCTTATAGCAAAACATAATGGAGTGATACTGGACTTTTTCTCCTTCCTAGGGGTGAGGTGAAAGGCAACTGAATCTATGATATTGAGCCTTCCTCCTCCTCTATTATTTTTCCCCATTATAAATTTAACACAGATTCATTAAAAGATGTGTAGAATAAAAAGATATATAATCCTTCTCAGATGCTTGGGTGGCTCAGTCAGGTAAGCATCTGCCTTCAACTCAGGTCATGGTCCAGGAGTCCCATGATCGAGCCAAGCATCAGGCTCCTCACTCAGCAGAGAGACTGCTTCTTTCTCCCTCTTCCCGCTGCTCCTTCTCTCTTTAGCTCATTCTCTCTCTCTCCCTCAATTAAATAAAATCTTTTTTTTTTTTAAGTTAAAAATAGAATGACCATATGATCCAGCAATCCCATTTCTGGGTACTTATTCAAAAGAAATGAAAACAGAGATATCTTCACTCTCATGTTCACTGCAGTACTATTCATAATAGCCAAGACAGACTAACCTGTGTTCTACCTAAGTGTTCATCCACAGACATATGGATAAACATATTACAGCAGACATCTATAATGGAATATTATACCATCTTTAATTTTTTTAAGTAGGCTCCACATCCAGCGTAGAGCCCAATGTATGGCTTCAACTCAGAACCCTAAAATCAAGATCTGAGGTGAGATCAGGTGTCATATATCCAAGTGACTGAGCCACCCAGGTGCCCTTTATTCCACCTTTAAAAAGAATATAATTCTGTCCTTTGTGAGAATATGGATGAATCTGGACAACATTATGTTAGTGAAATGTGTCAGACACAGAAGGAGAAATGCTACCACATACCAACTATATGAGGATTGAAATTTCTTAGCATGACACACAAATCCTCCTTTTTCATATTTTTGTAACTTCTTCTTTAGATATTAAATTTCAGAAACACAAAAACACCTATAGTCTTACATCACCTAATGTTTATTTTGCTGTTTCCTGTGATGGTGCTTCACTTTCTCCTGATACACTGCCTGCAAAGCCTCCAAGTCTCAAATATTTGTTTTACATACAGAGCATAAGGTTTTGCCTTGTTTGAGTTCTAAGTGGTCAGTTCTAGAGATCAGGATGAGATAATTCTTTAAAGGTCCTCTTTTCCCTCATGAATTTGAGGCTTGCCTCAGCCTAGGATGGCGCATTCAGAATCTGAAGAACTCGCACTGGGATAGGACCTAACATTTCTCAGTCTTCATGAAAGAGTCCTTCTGGGGCCCATTGCAGAACTTGTTTGCCTATGACTTCCTCTAGCCCCTTCGAGGAAACCTTCCCTGTTTCGGAAGGGAAGGGCATTTAGGTCATTAGCCAGGTTGCTGTAAACTTACTCCACACCGTGAAATCTGTGTCACTGAGCTCCTGCAGTGTAGAGACATAGTCCCAGCTTTGACATTCTGAGAGTGACTCAGTACCATGGGACTGGGAAAGGAAAGGAGAAACAGCTCTATGTTTGAGGATACTACCAGTAGACTTCCTGGGGAAAGTCCTGAATATCAGTACCGTGGATATCGAGAAAGACAAACGAACTGCACTCTAATGTACCATTTAGGAGCCACTGAAAAATATAGTTTCCTAGAGACTTCTCCAAATGTACTACTACAAGAGAGACCGACAATAAAATGTACAATAAGGAAAGGCTGGAAACCCACTGGAAAATCTCCTCTTCTTAAATACATTTTGGTAGAGATGTACTTGAATCCAAGAGTGGGTTAATTCTCTGCCCTTCAAATAAGCCATGCGAAGACTGAGGAAGGTCCCTGGAAATGATTGGTGTAGGATAAAATTTTGGTAGAAGGACAGTAAAATGACAAGGTATCTTTCCTCTTGGAAAAAAAAAAAAGGATAGTATTAGCCTCAGTCAATAAACTTGAGGTTATTGAGATTAAAATCCATTATTACTAAATTATTGATTTATTAACCTCAAAAACATACTCTAAAGCTTAAAATATAATCACTTGAGGAATAATTTACAAGTTTACTTACAAGTCTAATTTACAAGTCTAAATTTAGAAAATTTCTTGACTCCACTTTGTTATTAAAGATTAGTTATTTTTAATGCATATCAGCTTGATGTGATCTGTATATATGTAGTGGTATTAGATTTATTTGGAGAAAAGAACCACCATCTCTTAGCTTAGTATATTACAGGGAGAGTGGGGAGCTAAAACCAGTTGCATGAGAGCTGTGATAACATCCAAGGAACAAAGAAACACAATGGCAAGTATGAAAAAGAAAAAGTGAAAATGAAACAGTTGTGTGACCAATTAGTTCCATACTCCTTGATAGAGTCTTGGAATATTATGAAACACTAAACAGCAGTGTGCAATAACAGCATAAGGTTCCACAAGTCTTCACGAATGGTATAAACTTAAAGTCATATATTCCTATAACATATTACAGAAGATATCCTTGCTAAATATTTAATATTGTCAATATATTTAGTACTGCAAAGTCACAAACTTCTTATTAAGTAATAGTGAATCATTCTGACAATGCCAAATCAATAAATAACCATTCCAGTCAATCTTTTAATGTGCTTATTCCTATCTCTATCTCTGTTGGGCTTTCTTTGTCTAAATCATAGCAATTCTGCTCTCTATTTCTCCATGTTTCCTTTATCTACATTCTTTATCTACATTCAAGCAGCAGTTCAGTCCAGGCAACACGTCTTGAAAAACTACCATATAGCAGAATGAAAGTCATAAGAAGCAATATTTTCATTTCTACTTTATGAATCCTACATATCATTCATTCATTCTTTCAACAACTATTTGGCAGGTACTAGGCTCAGTTCTACAGATACTGAGTTAAAAGTCATGGACATTCAAAACAGATATGCCATCCCACCTCTTGAACATTTCACAGAGGCAAAACAGGTTTGAAACAGGTACCATAAAGTGATCTACCTATCTTTCATAGATATCTTGAATATCCATTTAAATGGCTAGAGTTGAGAGTACAAGGATATAAAGCAATCACTGGGTCATAGGGTAGCTCCATTCTTGAGGAACCCCCATACTGTTTTCCAAAGTGGCTATACCAGCTTGCATTCCTACCAACAGTGTAAGAGAGTTCTCTTCTTTGCATTCTCCCCAACATTTATTGTTTCCTGACTTGTTAATTTTAACCATTCTGACTGGGGAGAGGTGGTATCTCATTGTGGTTTTGGTTTGTATTTCCCTGATGCCAAGTTATGCTGACATAAACATTCTTAAGAATTTTCTCCTTGGTCCTTTGAAAAGGATGCCTGCTAATAATGGAACCAATGGTAAAGAAGCAAAACTGAGAACTGGAGAAGACAGAGAGAGATTAGGTCCATGTTATGTTCAAACCACTCACTTGAATCCCTTTTTATAAAGCTAACTCTTGCTTTAAAGAAACTTAAATGCTTCTGCTAAGTAAAAGGAGACAGAGGAAATCAGCTAGAAAGATTGTGGAGAAGGGCCCTAGGTTCTCCTCATCCCAGAGATACCACTAGATAATAGCTATATCTGTGTAAATAACAGAGAAAATGATCCAAAGACTGGCAGAACAAATTCCAAAATAAGGGTAGAGAAAAGCCCCCATCAAAAAATAGAAGAAGGGCAAAGATCCAGTTTGGAAGTGAAATTGACCTTCATGGTCTATGGTGGGGATGGAGCCAGTAGCATGAAACAGGATAGAAAATAGACTTTCACACCAGGGAGCCCTCAAAAGGGAGGATGGATCCCTATAACCTTTGCCTTTGAAAGCAAGAGAGGACAAATTTTGTGAGTTCTTAATAACCAGTGACACTTAAAACCCAGAATTAAAAAAAAAATCAGCATGCTGGGTTGTGGGAGAGCCTGGAGGGCATTAGAATTGGAGTCCCTGTCCTTAAAGAGACAGCCATACAAATAGTGCATGCAGATAGCACAGAAGCAGCAATTTGAGAAACACTAGGAGCAGGTGGGAGGAAGAGACATTTTTTTTTTTTTTTTTAATCTCAGAGCATACCTCAAAGAGTTAGGTCATCTGGAAACCCCTGCAGGAACCAAGATGCTGGCACACACCATTTCCCTCCTCTGTTCCCCACCATAAACCAGGGTCACCTGAGGACAAAGACAATGCTGACACTTGCTACCTAACTTGCTTTTTATTAAGCTCTGCTTCTGTGCTTTGACACATCTGCTCACTTTAGCCCCCACACTGTTGTTCTCCTCTTCCAGAAGACCAGCTCAAATCCAGACAATACCCTATCTCCCAACCCACATGTTTTGCATGACCTCAGTTCTGTTGGTGGCAGGGGCAGGTCTCATTTTGCAAGCAGACCGCTGCACACCTTGTTAAAACACACCTACCCAAGCTGGTGACAAAGCACTAGCCACAATAGACAAAGAGAGCCACTGCAGACAACTAGAATTAAATAAAAAGAGGTCAAGACTCAACAACAGAGTACATACAACATAGGAGACACTCCCTGAAGTGCCAGATCCTAGGGGACAGGAGACACTGCACTGAAGGATACTATGGGACCTCTCCTTCATAAAGCTATCATTGTTAAAGAACAATGGAAGTAGCTGACTTTTTAACACAGAAAAGCAAACTTATAGTGAGACAAAAGGAGGAGACAGACAACTATGTCCCAAATGAAAGAAGAGGGAAAAAATACAACATACAACTAAGCAAAGCAGATACAAGTAATTTGCCTGATAGAGAATTTAATTTAATGCTCATAAAGATATTCACTGCATTTGAGAAAAGTAGAGGACATCAGTCAGACCTCAACACGAAGATAAAAAAATAACCAATCAGAGTTGAAGAACACAATAAATGAAATTAAAAATACACTTGATGGAAAAAATAGGAGGCTGGTAAAGCAGAGGAATGAATTTATGACCTAGAAGACAAAGTAATGGAAAGTAGTCAAGCTGAGCAAAGGAGAGGAAAGAAAATTATGCAAATTGAGAATAGTTTTAGGGAGCTCAGGGACTCCATCAACCATAATGACATTCACATTATAGGGATCCCAGAAAAAGAAGAGAGAAAAGGGTGGGGGCTGAAATTTTATTTGAAGAAATAATAGCTGAAAACTTCCAAAATCTGTGAAAGGAAACAGATATTTAGATCCAGGAGGCACAGAGATCTCTCTAGAAATTCAACAGAAAGAGGTCCATGTCAATACAAATAGTAATTAATATGGCAGAAAGCAGTGATAAAGGAAGAACTTTAAAGGCAGCAAGAGAGGGGCACCTGAGTGGCTCAGTCAGTTAAGCATCTGCTTTCGGCTTAGGTCATGATTCCAGAGTCCTGGGATTGAGCCCCAAGTCAGGTTTCCTGCTAGGCAGGGAGCGTGCTTCTGCTTCCTCCTCTCCCTTTGCTGCTCTCCCTACCTGTGCTCTCTCACTCTTTCTTTGTCAAATAGATAAATAAAATCTTAAAAAAAAAAAAAAAAAAAGCAAGCAAGAGAAAAGAGCACAGTTACCTATAAGAGGAGACCCCATAAGGCTATGAGCAGATTTTTAGCAAAAACTTTGCAGGCCAGAAGGAAGTGGCATGATATATTCAAAGTTCTAAAAGGGAAAAATCTACACCCAAGAATACTCCTTTCAGCAAGGCTATTTTCAGACTAGAAGGGGAGATAAAGAGTTTCTCATAAAAATTATTAAGGTTTTCTTTAAGAAAAAGTTCACGATGTTCATGACCGCTACACAATCCCTACAAGAAATATTAAGGGGGACACTTGAGTAGAAAGGAAAGACCATAAGTGAAAGTATAAAAAGCAAAAACAAACAAACAAAAACAAAAAACCAAAAAATCAATAAAAATAAGTATTTTTGTACAAATAAATCAAAGGATTCATAAGACAAAAGAATGTGAAATATCACACCATATACCTAAAACATGGTGGAGAGAGAAGAATAGGTTCAAACTTAAACAACCATCAACTTAATATAGACTGCAATATGCAGAAGATGGTAACCACAAATCAAAAACCAGTAATAGATATGCAAAGAATAAAGAGAAAATAATCTAAGTGTATTACTAAAGAAAGCAAACCAACCATGAAAGAGAGCAAGAGAAAAAAAGAGAAAAAAGAGGAAATCTATAGAAACAACCACAAAACAAGTAGCAATATGGCAATAAATAGATATCTATCAGTAATTACTTTGAATGTAAATGAAATAAATGTTCCAATCAAAAGACATGGGATTACAGAGTGGATTAAAAAACAAGACCCACCTATACGCTGCCTAAAAGAGACACATATCAGACTGAAAGACACCTACAGATTGAAAGTGAGGGGATGGAGAAATATTTATTATGCAAATGGATGTCGAAAGAAAAACTAGGGTAGCAGTACTTATATTGGACAAAATAAACTTTAAAACAAAGACTGTAAGAAGAGACAATGGGGGACACTATGGAACAATAAAGGGAACAATCCAACAAGAGAATATAACAGTTGTAAATATTTATACACCCAGTATGGGAACACTCAAATATATAAAACAATTAATAACAAACATAAATAATATAACTGATAATAATACAATAATAGTAGGAGACTTTAATACCACACTTACATTGATGGACCGATCATCCAAAGAGAAAATAAAGGAAATGGTGGCCTTGACTGAGAAACTGAACCAGATGGATTTTTTTTTAAAGATTTTATTTATTTATTTGACAGAGATCACAAGTAGGCAGAGAGGTCAGCAAAGAGAAGTGAGGGGGAAGCAGGCTCCCTGCTGAGCAGAGAGCTCGATGCAGGGCTCCATCCCAGGACCCTGAGATCATGACCTGAATGGAAGGCAGAGGCTTAACCCACTGAGCCACCCAGGCGCCCAAGGAACAGATGGATTTAATAGACATTTGAGAACATTCCACCCTAAAACAGCAGAATATGCCTTCTTTTCAAGTGTACATAAAACATTCTCCAGTATAGATCACATATTAAGCCAAAAAGCACGTCTCAAACGCTTTTACAAAATTGCAATAGTGCAATTCATCTTTTCTGATCACAACCCTATGAAAGTAGAGGTCAACCACAAGAAAAAAATCTGGAAAGGCCACAAATACACAGAAGTTAAATAACATGCTACTAAACAATGAATAGATCAACCAGAAAATAAAAGAAGAAAAAAAAATACATGAAAATGAAAACACAAAGTTCCAAAATGTTTGGGATGTAGCAAAAGTGGTTCTAACAGGGAAGTTTATAGCAGTACAGGCCTACCTCAAGAAGCAAGAAAAATCTCAAATAAACAACCTGGCTTCCCACCTAAAGGAGCTAGAAGAACAAACAAACCCAGACCCAGCAAAAGAAAATAAATAAAGATTAGAACAGAAATAAATGATATAGGGACGCCTGGGTGGCTCAGTTGGTTAAGCGGCTGCCTTCGGCTCAGGTCATGATCCCAACGTCCTGGGATCGAGTCCCACATCGGGCTCCTTGCTCGGCGGGGAGCCTGCTTCTCCCTCTGCCTCTGTCTGCCACTTTGTCTGCCTGTGCTCTCTCCCTCTCTCTCTGACAAATAAATAAATAAATAAATAAATGATATAGAAACTAAAAAAATTAAATTAAATTAAAAAGAGGGGCACCTGGGTGGTTCAGTTTTGCTTGGGTGGCTCAGTCGGTTGACCATCAAACTCTTGGTTTCAGCTCCGTCATGATCTAGGGGTGGAGATATCAAGCCCTACATGGGGCTCTGTGCTCAGCACAGAATCTGCTTGTACCTCTTCCTCTCCTCCCCGCCCCCTGCTCTTTCTCTCTCTCTTTTTTTCTGTCTCCTTCTCTCTTAAACAAAGAAATAAATAAAACCTTAAAAAAATAAGGAACTTAAAAAAAATCCAGATAAGTTAAACTAGGAGCTGGTTCTTTGTAAAGATCAGCAAAATTCATAAATCTCTAGCCAGATTCATGAAAAGAAAAAAAAAAGAAAGAAAGAAAGAAAGGAAAGAGACAGAAAGGCCCCAAATGTAAAAAAAAAAAAAAAAAAAAAAAAAAAAAAAAAAAAAAAAAAAAAAAAAAAAAAAAAAAAAAAAAAAAAAAAAAAAAAAAAAAAAAAAAAAAAAAAAAAAAAAAAAAAAAAAAAAAAAAAAAATCACTAATGAAAGAGAAGAAATAACAATAAACACTTCAGAAATACAAACAATTGCAACAAAATATGTAAATTTATATGCCAACAAATTGGTTAACATAGGATCAATGGGTAGATTCCTAGAAATATATAAATGACCAAAATTAAAGCAGTAAGAAATAGAAAATTTGGACAGACCAAATTAAGAGCAATGAAATTGAATCAGTAAAAAACAAAACAAAACAAAGCAAAAAACAGAAAACCTCCCACCAAGAAAAGTCCAGGACCAGAGGGTGTCCCAGGTGAATTCTACCAAACAGCTAAAGAAGAGTTAATATCTATCCTTCTCAAATTATTCCAAAAAATAGAAGAAAAAGGAACATTTCCAAATTTATTCTATGAGGCCAATATCACCCTGATACCAAAACCAGATAAAGACACCACAAAAAAAGAGAACTGCGGCAATATCTCTCATGAAGAGAGATGCAAAAATCCTCAACAAAATATTGGCAGACCACATTAAAAAAAAATATATATATATACATATATATGAGAGATCAGAAGTAGGCAGAGCAGCAGGCAAAGAGAGAGGGGGAAGCAGGCTCCCTGCTGAGCAGAGAGCCTGATGCGGTGCTTGATCCCAGGACACTGAGATCATGACCTGAGCTGAAGACAGAAGTTTAACCCACTGAGCCACCCAGGTGCTCTCAAAAATATATTTTAAAAAATCATACACTACAATCAAGTGGGATTTATTCCTGGTATGCGAGGTGGTCAATATTCTGAAAACAATCAAAGGGATATGTCATATCAATAAGACAAAGTATAAAAACCATAAGATCATTTCAGTAGATGCAGAAAAAGCATTTGACAAAGTACAACCGTTCCATCCATGATAAAACCATATCCATTCCTGATAAAACCCTCTAGCACTGAAAAGTTGGTGTAGAAAGAACTTAACCTCAACATAATGAAGGCTTTATATGAAAAACCCACAGCTAACATCATACTCAATGATGAACGGAGTGAAAAACGGAAAGCTTTCCCCTTATGGTCAGAAACACGCTAAGGATGTCCACTCTCACCACTTTTATTCAACACAGTACCAGAAGTCCAGCCACAGCAATTAGACAACATAAAGAAACAAAAGGCATCCAAATTGATAAGGAAGAAGTAAAACTCTATTTGTAGATGACATGATACTATATAAAGAAAAGCTGAAGGACTCCACCAAAACTCTAAGGATTCTGCCATTAGGACTGATAAATGAACTCAATAAAGAATACAAAATCAATGTACAGAAATCCTTGAAGAGAGTCCAGGCACTAATTTCCCTGACATCACCCACAGCAACATTTTTCTATATAGTTCCCCTGATGCAAGGGAAATAAAAGTAAAAATAAGCTATTCAGACTACATCAAAATAAAACGTTTCTGTACAGTGAAGGAAACAATCAACAAAACTGAAAGGCAACCTACTGAATGGGAGAACATATTTGCAAATGAGATATCAGATAAAGGGTTACTATCCAAAATATATAAAGAACTGATACAACTCAACACCACCCAGAAATAATCCATTTAAAAATGGGCAAAACACATGAACAGACATTTCTGTAAGGAAGGCAGCCAGATGGCCAACAGACACATGAAAAAAAGATGCTCAATGTTACTCATCATCAGGAAAATGCACATCACAACTACAATGAGATATCGCCTCACAGCTGTCAGAATGGTTAAAATCAAAACCACAAGAAGCAAGTGTTGGCAAAGATGTGGAGGAAGAGGAAACCTCTTGCACTTTGGTGGGAACGCAAACTAGTAAATCCACAGTGGAAAACAGTGTGGAAGTACCTCAAAAAATTAAAAATAGAACTACCTAAGATCCAGGAATTGTGCTAGTGGGTATTTATCCCCCAGATACAGAGATGTTAATTCAGAGATGCATGCACCCTGACACTTATCGCAGCATGATTCACAATATCTGAACTATGGAAGCTGCTCAAGTGTCCATCAATAGGTGAATGCATAACATTTTATGATTATATCTACATATAGATGTAGATATTTAGATATATCACATGGCTAATGAGATATCTCATTCATCCATAAAAAAGAATGAAATCTTACCATTTGCCATGACATGGATGGAACTAGAGAGTATAATGTTAGGTGAAATAACTCAGAGAAACACAAACACCCTATAAGCTCACTCATATGTAGAATTTAAGAAAGAAAACAGATGAGCAAAGGGGAAACAAAAAGAAACAGAAAAACAAACCAAGAAACAGACTCTTTATAGAGAACCAGTGGGTAAGTGGGTAGGAGGAAAGGTGAAATACTTCATGGGGATTAAAGAGTACACTAATGATGATGAAAAGAAAAAAAAAAGAAAAGAAGAAGATAAAAGAAAAGAAAAGCTCATTCAAAAGGGCACGATTACAGCATTTTTCCAACTGCAGGACATTGTGGAAAAAAATAAAACTATGGAGACAGAAGAACAGTGGTTGTCAGAGGGCTTAGAGCGCGGTGGAACCAACGGATTTGTAGGGCAGTGAAACTGTCGTGTATGATACTGTAATGGTGCATACATGTCATTATATACTTGTCAAAATCCATACAATGTACAACCTAAAGGGAGAGGTCTTATGTAAACTACTGACTTTAGCTAATAAAAATGTGGCAATGCTGGCTTATGAATTGTGACAAATGTATCACAGCAATGTGAAGTATTAATAGAGGAAATTGGGTGGGTGAGGAGAAGGGATCATATGTGGGCTCTGTACTTTCTGATTTTTTTTTTCTTGTAGACCTCAAACTTCTCTATAAAGCAATATATATTAACTTATAAACTTTTATTTGAGAAATGGGAGTTATTCAAATATACTGCCATGCTTTTTCCTTCAAAAAACTTCAAAATATCTCACTAAAGGACACTTTGTCATGCATAGACATGTATTGAAATAGTCTCAATAGTTAGGCTTTGTCTTAAAAGACATCCATGTTCCAGTAGATTAACTCAGGAAACCTTATTTTTTTAGTACTGTTTAAGGGCTCCATAGTGAACTAGCAAAAAAGTGCAGAGATGTTGCTCAGAGACTTTGCTGGATGTGGAAAATTATCAAACGCTGTTCAAAATTGGGAAATATAATTTCATAAGTATGAAAGATAGGTTCAGTCGGCTAATCCATATACTGACTGTGGGTCTCAGGTGCCAAAGCAATCACTCAGCATGTGAAATACCCAAAGGACTTCTTGTCCCAGAGGTTAGTCCTTGAGTTGCTGTTGTAAAGATCTATGTACAATACAGGTATAGATATTTATTTGCACGCACACACACACACATTCTCTAAATCCCTATAAACAGACATGACATTTTTACCTAACACCTAAGAATATCACTGTGGGAGGTGCTAAGAGGAAATTCAAGATCTGCCTTTTTACGTTCCCAGTGGTTTAGGAAAACCATGCATCTGAAAGGTAAGTTAGAATCGTTTCATGGTTAAAACTGTGGGTGCTGCAGTTAGGATCCCTGATTTGAAAACAGGTTTCAACACCCCTTAGTAATACGATCTTAGGAAGGTCCTCAAGTACCTGAGTTGTCTTCTGTGTAAAATTAGGACACTAACAATAGTTATTTCTTATAGTAGTTTTTACCATTAAATTGGATAATCCATTTAAAGTGATTAGCATAGGTTTTAGGAAAATGCTTAGCACATTGCAACCATTAATATGTATTTCCAATTATTATTTTTACCATTATTGCTACACTGCCCATCCCTGTGCTGATAGGTGATATAACTTCTATCCAAATATGGTGATATTTTCTGTGTGGTTGTCACACAGCAAAGTCAGGCACTGTTGAGAGACAACCAGATAAAAGAAGCAAAGCCTGGTGATGGGTATTAAGGAGGGCACAGATTGCATGGAGCACTGGGTGTTATACACAAACAGTGAATCTTGGAACACTACATCAAAAACTAATGATGTACTGTATGGTGACTAACATAACACAATAAAAAGAAGGAGAAGAAGAAGAATAAAGAAAGAAGAAGAAGAAAGAGAAGGAGAAGGAGAAGAAGAAGAAAAGAAGTAGAAGAAGAAGAAGGAGAAGAAGAAGAAGAAGAAGAAGAAGAAGAAGAAGAAGAAGAAGAAGAAGAAGAAGAAGAAGAAGAGGAAGAAGAAGAAGAAGAAGAAGAAGAAGGAGAAAAGAAGCAGCAGCAGCAAAGCCACAAACTTACTAGGTTAATAAAATTGTGGTTATGCCTCCATATTTTTAACAGGATAACCATTCAAAAAAATATCTCTCAGAGTTGCATTAAAAACAATTTCATCCCAGGGCGCCCGGGTGGGTCAGTGGGTTAAAGCCTCTGCATTAGGCTCAGATCATGATCTCAGTGTCCTGGGATCAAGCCCTGCATCGGGCTCTCTTCTCTGCAGGGAGCCTGCTTCCCCTCCCCCTCTGCCCGCCTCTCTGCCTACTTGTGATCTCTCTCTGTCAAATACATGCAAAAAAAAAAAAATTTCATCCCTTCCATGTGTTTGTCTTTTGATGAAAAATTTTGTCTTCTCTTTCTTATTTCAATTTCATATGAGAGAGAGAGAGAGAGAGAGAGAGAAGACTGTGTGAGGGAGAATAGAATAAATATATGTTAATTCATATGACAATATGCCCTATTTATTGTAAAGGGTAGAGATAATCTGAAAAAGGTTTCAATTAACAATTACAGGGATAATAGACATAATGTAATACAGTGTAGCTTTCGATCTAAGGATGGTGTGACAGCGCCTCATGAAAAGTGTACCCTTCGCAGATTATAGACTTGTCTATCACTTTGAAACTTCTCAAGATTTGCAGTCAAAAGCGTCCTTTGCAAAAAGTATTGCCCTTAATTACAAACCTGACTAATTGAATTAATATTTTATTGACTTGGGAAAAGAATAATTTTATATTGGAGGGACTTTTTAAAGAAAGCTATTTTTATTTTATAATTTTTTGATACATTAAAAGTAAGTACTATTGTTACTTTAAAAAGTTGCAAATGTTATCTTATTCTTTGGTTGGTGAGTATGAAAATCGAAATCACTTTGCTCTGTAGATTGGTCTTTCAATGATAGCTATTGAATGATCATGGACTTTGACATCTTCAGTGACTGTCTTGTTCTGAAAGAGAACACTCTGTACTCTGGATTTTTAGTGTCTTCCTTGATTCCACTTCATGATCCTTGAGAGTGCTTGTTAGGATCTGAATGATATTGCAACTTTGGCATAGCAGTTTAAATTTCATGTTTAAATGTTCATTGTCTTCAAAAGTTCCAATGAGAGGCAGATGAGTAAAACTTTTTCTTTACTCTAGCAAAAGTATAGGGTAAGGAAACATCTCTCATACTATCAGGATGGGAAACAAGAATTGGAAGCTTTATACTTGCCCATTATGTATCAGTCTGTCATCCAACCCATGACCTCCCCTTAAGTTTTTTGTCAAAGAATGGAATATTAACCATCTCCAGACTTCTATGTAATGTTACAGAGAAAAAAGAAAGAGAAAATGACTTTTCTGTATTTAATTAATTTTTTTTATTATTAGGCAGACAAAAATTATATACATAACATGGTTAAAAGTTCAAAAGACATATACATACATGATGTGGTTATAACAATTAGATTTACACAAATAAAGATTTCAACCCTTATTATTCTGATTTAATTATTATTATTATTTTTTTTTTCAGAAAGAACTAGATACTCCATAAAAGAGAGGTGATTTGCTTATAATCATTCAGGATTTTTTGGTTTTGTTTGTGTTTCTGTGGGGGTTTTGTGTGTGTGTGCTTTGTTGGTTGCTGTTCTTTGAGTTTTGTTTTATTTTGTTTTGTTTTGTTTAGTAAACTCTAAGCTCAGAATTGAGGCTTGAACTCAAGATGTGGAGATCAAGAGTCACATGGCCTACCAACTGAGCCAACCAGGCACCCTTATTCAGATAATTAACAGCTTTTCTCAGACCATTTTATTTTCCTTCTACTTCATCATGCAAAAATTAATGGTTAGGTTGTCACTAGGATAAAGGAATAAATATTTGTTTTCTACTGGGTGCACTCTACCTATTTTCTCTCTCTGTGTCATGTAACAGACTTTGGATACCTGTCCATAAGACCATTTAATTCTACATCCACTCACTTCACTGCCTTTCTACTGACTGGAATCCCAGGATTAGAAGACTTCCAAATCTGGATCTCCGTCCCCTTCAGCTTCATGTACCTTTTGGCTGTGATAGGAAATGGCCTGGTTATGGCAGTGGTGGCCTGGGACAGGAACCTCCATGAACCCATGTATCTCTTCCTGGCCATGCTGGCACTCAATGATGTTCTCCTTTGTACTGTCACAGTGCCCAAAATGCTTCTTATCTTCTGGCAGGGCCCTTCCCCATCAACTTTTCCTGCATGTCTCACACAGATGTTTTTTGTTCATGCTCTGTTCCTCTCTGAGTCTGCTGTTCTCTTGGCCATGGCTTTTGATCGCTACGTGGCTATCTGTACACCACTCCATTATGCAACCCTACTTACAGGCTCTCTCATCAGCAAGGTGGGCCTGGCTCTGCTGGCTCGGAGTGTGGCTGTGGTCACCCCTGGTGTCCTCCTCATTCTCCGGCTGCATTTCTGTAAGAGCAATGTCATCCACCATACCTACTGTGAGAACATGGGCATTGCCAAGTTAGCCTGTAATAGCTATGCCCTTAATAGCATTTATGGACTCACTGCTGCTCTCCTCACCACAGGGCTGGACTTGGTGCTCATCTCCCTGTCCTACTTGCTAATCCTGAGAACAATCTTCCAGTTACCTTCCAAGGAAGCCCGGACAAAGGCCTTTGGAACATGTGGAGCTCATATATGTGTCATCTTGATATTTTATACTCTGGCCTTCTTTTCCTTCTTTACCCATCGCTTTGGAAATCATGTACCCAGAAATGTCCTTATCCTCTTGGCAAACCTCTACTTACTGGTGCCACCTACCATGAACCCCATTGTTTATGGAGTAAAGACAAAGGAGATAAGGATGCGTGTCCTAGGGCTCTGTAACCAACCAAAATGACCCAAGGGTTATGAAGCAACAAAGAATAGGTGAGTCCAGAGTAGAGGATCAGACTTAAATGTCAAGTGTGAATTAACCCAGGCAGATCTATCCGCGGAACACCTAACCTCTGGATAGAACTTAAAATACTCACATTTCCCAATGCTGTCTTCCCAGCATAGGGTAAAAAGGAAGGTGCCAGGCAACTGCTCCAGTACCATCAAAGAGTATCTCAACATATTAAGGTGACCAAAATATCCCTTTTGTATTACAAAATGCCTCTCTTAATATCAATTTGCTATGGACAATCTTAGTTCAGATTCCAGCTTCATCACTGCATCCACAGAATGCAGAATATACAAATAATTTAATAATAATTTTATATTTGTTAGATAAATGCATTAACATGAAATACTAAATGCTAATAATTCTATGTAACAAATGCCCTAAATACTTCCTTCCTTTACTCTTTCTCTTAGCTTGTCTCCTATCTCCTTCAATACTTTGTTGCAATAAAGGTGTTTTTACACATAATAGAAGGTTACTTTGATTGGGTTAAGTAAACAAAAAAGCAGGATCTGAGGAGTGGCATGACATGCAAGGAATTTGAGTACCTATTACTCAGGAAGGAGAAAAGTCAGGCTGATTGCCCCATCTTAGGTCAGGTTGCTAAAACTGCATGACTCTGTTACATCACTTAACATTCTGGTTAATGGGGATGAAATTGGGTCAACGAAATGTTCAAAAAAAAAAAAAAATCACAGCAAACCATCAGGATTATGTTCACTGGATTCATTTAGCTCTTTAAATAAAAAAGCACATGTAATTTTCCTAGCGTAGCTTTTCACACCTTCTTGCTAATTGCATTCTATATTACCAGGGACAAACTTTATCATCTATAAATCTATCTGGCAAAATTCCTGGAATGTATTACCTTTTATCCTATAGAAAATGTCCACCTGTTGATTAATAAAAGAGTTAAAATTTTCCCTGGCATCAGACAATAAAAATGAGTATCATGGGGGCACCTGGGTGGCTCAGTGGGTTAAGCCGCTGCCTTCGGCTCAGGTCATGATCTCAGGGTCCTGGGATTGAGTCCCGCATCGGGCTCTCTGCTCAGCAGGGAGCCTGCTTCCCTCTCGCTCTCTCTGCCTGCCTCTCTGTCTACTGTGATCTCTCTCTGTCAAATAAATAAATAAAATCTTAAAAAAAAAATGAGTATCATGAACATAATATAAACATATACATGGTGTAGTGGTTGAAGTAGTTGATGGAGTGCCTTCAAAATATATGTACTGTTATCATTCTCCTTATTAATGCATATGGCTATTTCCAGACTCTAAGTGTAGTCAGATCATTTCCACACTGTACATTTTTAACTGAATTATGTTTTTATGATTTGAGATACCGGATTGAGTAACTGAATGACTAAGTGGGTTAATGAAGTATTTTGTGGTAATGCTTTGTATAGAAGACAATACCAGACACTTTAATGACAAAGGTGATAGTGATCTCTGCTATTATTTTTTTCTTGCCATTGTGTTTTGCAACAAGAAGACTTCTGCAGTATCAAGAGTATTAATGTATCACCTAAAAGATAATGTTTGACATTATGAAAACAATTGCATTGCATTTTTGCCCAGTGGTTGAGGATTAGTATACAAAAATGAATTATGATTTGGGTTTCTGGGTCACTTATGCATTCTGCAAGATGGCAGAGAATGTTTTCAAAAGACACTCATGACTTTGTCAAATAAGGTAATATGAGTAAGAGTGCCTCCTGATTTATAAATCCATATACAAATGAGAAAGATGTTTCAGTTATATTATTGTAGTTCTAGGCGAGAACAAGAGACCTACCTGTTTTTGCAGCACCAACTGCTTGCCAGAAGACTAAACTCTTGCCTTCATTAGGATTCCAGAACAAGATGTTTCTGTTCTCACCTCATAGTACCAACTTGTCATTCATTCATTCATTCATCCATTCAGATATTCAATCACTCATCTCCTCACCAATGATATTTTATGGGAAAAATGATCTTAATTTAAAAATATGTGGTTTTCTAAATGTTTTTGTTAAAATGTTATGATTATAATGTAATTATAGTAATAAATTTAAGAAGGTAATATAGTAAATAATAATTTGTGTGTCCAAATATTGCATTACCTATGTGGGTATTCCTTTAAAATAGTTTTATTCATATGCAAAATGCAAAATCTAAGGTGCAATAGCTTAAACATATTTCTGTGAACAACAACAACAACAAAGCCGAATACAACATTGTTTTTTTGGAGCATAGATGCTAGGAAAGGTATATTCAACATCACAGGTTGAAAATACATTTTGTAGCATTCCTGGGTGGCTCAGTTAGCTAAGTTTCTGCCTTCAACTCAGGTCATAATCCTGAGGTCCTGGGATCCAGTCCAGCATTGGGTTCCCTTCAGTGGGAAGTCTGTTTCTCCCTCTCCCTCTTCTGCTCCCCCCTGCTTGTGCTTGCTCTCGCTCTCTGTCAAATAAATAAATAAAATATTAAAAAAACATACATATTTTGTACTTGAAGTTCTTATTTTAAAAATGATTATTAGGGGTGCCTGGGTGGCTCAGTGGGTTAAAGCCTCTGCCTTTTAGCTCAGGTCATGATCTCAGTGTCCTAGGATGGAGCCCTGCATCGGGCTCTCTGCTCAGCAGGGAGCCTGCTTCCCCCTCTCTCTGTCTGCCTCTTTGCCCACTTGTGATCAATGCCTGTCAAATAAATAAATAAATAAAATCTTAAAAAAAATAAAAATGATTATCAATAGTTAAATGTTACTTATACAATGTATAGCTGGTGGTAATGATCACTCTCAAAATTTTCACTTTTCCTATCAATTTTATTTAATTATTTATTACACCAAATATTATCTAATTTTGATGTTTATACACCTTTCTTATTTTTAGTTGATGTCCCTTACTTGAAGTGAATGTGCTAAAAGGAGAAGGGTAATTAGAATTAGAATCAAGAAATAGGATAATATGGTGGACACATCATAGTTGAGTTAAAGCCAGATAGCAGATATAAGTTGTAGATATACTCCATGTGCCTGAAATTTGAAATCCTGATTTTAAGTTAGTAAACTTTCTTTTATTATATGACATGTGGGTTCATGACATGTCAAATCTTTTCCTTCAAGACTTTTTTTTTTATATCCAAACTAGTCATTCTTTTTCAATAATTGATTCATTCCTTTCATCATTTATATATTCAATAATTATTTAATGTCACTTTTATGCCAAGCATAATATTCATGCCAAAGGCAACAAACTCTTTGAAACGCAGTTGCTATACTAGGTAGAAGAAGATATGTAAAATATATTACTAATTATTACATAAATACTGGGAATCATAACACATTTTTAAAGTTTTATTTGTCCCCTTTGTTTATTTTTTGCTTTGCACAATTATAGCTATACCAGCTAAGAAAATTCAGTTGCATTTTCAAGTATTTTTATACAACCCTATGCACAGCCAGGTACCAGATAATTTCAGAATCACAAAGAAAGATAGTTTTGTGTGTTGAAAAGAGTTCTAGATAAAAATGTGAGACCTTAATCTTTAGCTGTTTCCAGCTACCACAAATTTATAAGTAGCTACACCCCAATGAATTATATTGCTACATGAGTGAAATTCCTCATAGCTAAGGATACCAAAGATAATATTTTTTTACATTTAAATAAATAGTATACCCTAAATTATTAAGATGCATTTAACTCAATGGATTACAATCACAGACTTCACATCATAATATCTGGAGTATTTAAAAAATGACAGGATCTCAATTTTTATAAAATGAAAATTATTTCTAAAAATTGAGCAAGAGAAAAATATGCATATTGTACTTTTCTATTCCAGAGGAAACTAAATATCCTTAGTAGGGTATAACATTAATATAAACTTTTAAAATATGTGGATACATTGTTAGGATTTCTAACTTCTGCTTTGAACTCTAAAATGCCTTTATGTCAAGATAAGATTTTTCTCATTGCTAAGAAAGAAGGAAAAAGTAGATATCCGGAGACACTGATATTATAAGAAAGGGAATATTAAATTCCCTGACAAACACAGAGTATCAGGAAGCAAAGATACATGGGTTTAATATATTTAATGAGGAATTAACAGATAAATCACCCTGGAAAAGATTGGAATTAGAAATGGAAGGGAATAGATGGAAATGATTTCTATGACCCTCCACTCCAATACATTCATATTTAAAGGGAATTTATGAAGTACATGTTAAGCTGTATAGTCCCAATGGACACCAACTCTTCTATAACCACTTCTCAACATACTCTGTTGACTTTATTTCTGTTCTTTACTCTTTTGTTGGCAATTATGATGCCAACATACCTAGAGCACATAAATAAGTATTTAAATCACTTAGATTGAAGCCATCATTGCCTTGAGGACATGCCTACATCACAGTAGAACTGACTTTTGTGGGGAAAAGCAGATGGAGGATTCCTTGGCGAATCTGTTTGGTCTTTACACTATAGATGATTGGATTGAGCACAGGTGGGACCAATAAGTAGACGTGAGCCATGAAGACATGGATGAGGGGAGAGGAGTGTTTGGCAAAACGATGAACGATAGAGAGCCCAATCATAGGCACATATAAGATGAGTACAACACAGATGTGGGATGCACATGTGTTGAGAGCCTTAAGCCTCCCCTCACGTGATGCAATTCTTAATATTGACTGAAGGATGCACATATAAGACACAAAAATACCCAGAGAGTCCATGCCCCACAGCACAATGACCAGAAGCAACCCATATATAATATTAAACATGGTGTCAGCACAGGCAAGGCGAATCATGTCCTGGTGTAGACAATAAGAATGTGAAAGGGTGTGGGAGTGGCAGAAGGGAAAGAAGGCCAATCGGGCCAGAAGTGGAATCATGGCAAAAGCACTCCTAAGCAGGGCTGCAATTCCAATTTTAGCAATAAGCCTTGGTGTGAGAACGGTAGCATATTGTAGAGGGTGGCAGATGGCCACATAGCGGTCAAAGGCCATGGCCAAGAGCACTGATGATTCTGTGAAGGAGAAAGTGTGAATAAAAAACATTTGGACCACACACATATTGAACTGGATTTCCCTGGAAATGGACCACAACACCCTGAAGAGTGATATCATTGTTGGCATGGACATGCCCATGTCAGTGAGGGAGAGCATGGCCAGGAAGTAGTACATGGGCTCATGGAGCCTGGCGTCCGTCCGAACAATATGCAGGATGGTGCAGTTGCCCATTATTCCAACAAGGTAGAGGACACAGAATG
>PISX010021443.1:0-33674 GCA_004024625.1 Mellivora capensis
CTGCCTATGTTCTCCTCTAGGATTCTGATGGGTTCCTGTCTCACATTGAGGTCCTTTATCCATTTCGAGTTTATCTTTGTGTACGGTGTAAGAGAATGGTCGAGTTTCATTCTTCTACATATAGCTGTCCAATTTTCCCAGCACCATTTATTGAAGAGACTGTCTTTTTTCCACTGTATATTTTTTCCTGCTTTGTCGAGAAACTTTCAGACCTACATCCACACATAGAAATGCTTTCTATGTGTGGATGTAGGTCTGAAAGTTTCTTTCAGAACTGAAGCAAGGAGATATTTCGGTTCCTCTGAGAAACTGGCACACTTATCTCCTTTATGAAAATAGGAGCTGGATATTTGACAGTGTCTGCCTTTTTGTTTGTTTGCCAAAAATCTTAGAGCTAAATTTAAAGCTCAGCTATGCCAATTATGTAGTGACTTAACAACTGAGTGTCTGTGTTCTTTTATCATCCTGTCTTGATGTTCTACTCTCACTCAATTTTTTTCTGACACCCCTACCTGGAATCCTTCATGGAAAAATGCGGAATTAACACAATCATAAAGTGAAATAGGATTGTTTCTTTGTGATTTATTTAGGGGGGAAATATAAAACAAGTCACAGAATCTCAGTGTTCATCTGCAAAAATAAGCATATTAATATTTTCCTTCCTACTTCCCAAGATGGCTGTGAGGACTAATTTAGGCCAGGTCAGTTGTGAGGAACAGACAAATGGTATTTTTGTATAGAAGGTCCCAGCTTTGAAGTTTAAGCTATATTTACTCTGAAGATTCAGGATCCTATGTTTTTAGAATATGTGGGGCAGGCCAAGCAAGACTAAGAAGGATGAGAAGAACACTAGAAAAGAACTCATCCTAGCTGAAGGAAGGATTAAGGTGAACTGAGTCATTGTCTAGGGTCAATATGAACAGGTGGAAGATTTTATGTCTAGTATTCTGGCCCTTTCACGTCATATTTATGCCAGGGCCTTGGGAGAGAAAGTGTGAAAATTAAAAGAGTTGTTTCACTAACATCTCTGTAAGGTATTGAGAATGTAAAGTGACTCTTTTATAACCACAGAACATGGCAAAACAGAAATCTACATTTGCTTCCTCCACTTTTTCACTTCCTATTTTTGTCTTGGACCCCTTTGATCTTCTTAGTTGTTGGCCGAATCATTGACAGCCGCACTACCAAAATGACTGTGAAACCTTCAACAATCATTGCCTAGAAGTAAAGTCTGTGGTCTCATTTTACTGGTCTCCCTAGAATATGAGTGTTCATCACTTTACCTTGGCAGTTCTCTGACAGGCAGGACAGGATCCTGTTACCTCTCAGACCACTGCTCCTCCCCTCTGGCTGGTTCCTTTGTTGCCACCCATTCTCTGGGATCAGAGAGTTGGATGTCAGCCCTTCCAGCTACCCTCTTCACACTACACACAGTTCATATTGTATTCATCCTGTTTGACAAGTTGTATGAACCAATAACAGAACAACAATGTAGGTTAATTAGTTCCTTTTAAGACTAGAACACATTCACATCTGTCTGGCCAAATTTGCATTTGAGATGCCTCCCTGAATAGGAGAAAAAAGGAACCAGGGTGTAGAGAATTGCTTCTAAATCTAGACATACCCCTCAGCATATACAGACATCTATAGAGATATCATTTGTGTAGAGAAAAGAATTGGGAGCTACCCATGCAATCCATTCCTGGCTAATCTACCCCCTGAATTCTGACCATTCTAAATCTGTGTCTCCATTCCAGAATTTTCTCCATTTCTACACTGACACTTCTAATAGGATAACAATATTTGAGTGTTTCTCAGGAACTCAAACTCAAACTCATTATCTTGCCCTTGAATATGTTTCTCCTTCTATACTCACTAACCCACCTGGAGTTATCCTAGATTCATTCTTCCCCTGTCTAACTGACAGCTGGCCGAAGTTGCTTATATTTCTGCACCATATTTTATAAATCTGTCCCTTTCTCTAAATCAGTGGTCTTCACACTTCAGAGATGGCGGATGACTTGATGCTGCTGGATGAGCATGTAGCAAGGGGCAAATTACACTCTGGAAATCACTGGTTTAAGCCTCTGCTATTACAGCCTTATTTTTTTTTTCTCTAATACTCTCTCAGTTGTCCTAGGTAATTGCCTCTCTATGCTCCTTTCCCCATCTTGCAAGACTCCAGTGCATCCTCTGTACTAGTGCTATTCAAGAGAAGTTACTGTGATGATAGAAACGTTCATTCTGTGCTGTCCACTACAGTAGCCTATAGTCAGTCGCATGAGGCTACTGAGCAATTGAAAGGTAGCAACTCCAACTGAGGGACTGACTTTTTAATTATTATTATTTGATTTTCAATGTGACTAATGGCTACTATATTGAATGGTGTAACTCTATTCCAAGACAAGAATCCATTCATATTTCTTTGTTTAAAATATTCTAATGATTTCATATGGTCCACAGACTAAAGATGGATTACAGTATAATTCATGTTCAATTTTGAAATCAGGTGGACCTGATCAAAGCTTGGCTCTAATATTTCATAACTATATTGCTTTCAGCATGTGAATTCATCTTTGATTCTCAGTTTCTTTGTCAATGTAAGTAACTTATTACAGTGATCATAGCAAGTGATCAGTGACTAGAATCTAGTAATTATAATAAGAAACTGATAACTGGTAATAATAATAATAATGTAATAATGATAACAATTATCATTCCAAACCCTGTTGCAAGGCACATAGGTCCCTTCACAATTTGGAGCTTGCCTTGCTTTCCAATTTTAATTTTGATATGTCTCTTGTACCTTAACTTTCACCTAATTCATGTTTTTGTACCTTCAAAAGTTGTCTTGGTTCCTTGCTGCTCTACCCTGGTAAACGCATTTTTTAAAAAAATTTTGAGCTCAAGGGGTTACCTTATCTATGAAATCCTTCTGCTTTCCCCTGTCATAACAAGTAGAGCTGATTACCTCCTCCTTTTAGTTGGAACAATGCACAATTTCTATCATGGAACCGATCACCTTTTATTACATTTACCTGTCCACATACATCTCCTCCTCCTAGATTGTGTTCCCAGAAAGCAGGGCTGTTTTTAATTTATGTGTTCCCAGGACCAGCATGTGACACACAGCTGGCACTAAATACCTCTTTGTTGAGAGAATGAGGGGCCTGGTCCTATAGAAAAAAGGTTTTTGATAGTTCCTTGAACTGCCGAATACTGTTTAAATTTTGGATCAAGATTAGTTCCCCAGTAGCTATGTGACTTCAATAACATGCCCCCTCCTTTGATCTTTACCAGTGTGGGGAGGGAAGGTTGGAGCGTACTCTCGAGAGTTCACCTACCTCTAACACACTCAACTCTCAGTGTCTGCTTTTATTTTAAAGCTCTATTGTACCTCACTGATTTGTAACATTTTTTTTTGGCCCCAAGGAAAATAAATGATTGTTTTTGAATGGAAATGAATATTTGAAGTTAATACTTATTATTTTTTTCTTGATTTGGCTAAAGTGAATATCCCAGACATTTGTAGGAAGTTGAAATACTGAAAATAAGAATTCAGAATCAAACTAAAAAGGCAAGGAAATAACAAAATACAAGATGTATTCAGGAAGTAGCAAATATTCTGGATGGCTAAAACATTGGGCATAAGCTGGGGTATGAGGGAAGACAAAGAAAATTCTGGAAAGCAAGACTCTGCAGGTTGCAGAGGGGGCTTCGTTGCTAGGCTCTGTAGTTTGTTCTTAATACATCAGACAAAAGGGAAAGTTGGGAAAGTCAATGTGGCTACAGTGTTTTTGTAGTAATCATATCAAAAGTGAGAAAGAAGATAAATAATTTTCAACATTGAGTTCTGGAATGACATTCTAGGAGCCTGACTTAATATGCTGAAAAAAGTTGAATGAAGGTTAAGGAGACAAACATTGCTGCGGACAAATATTCTGGCCTTCGGCTGACTGAATATGGAGAGAGTGAAAGATGATGAAACATGACCCTTATTTCATGCCTGCAAGGAGAGTGGAACAAATCCCTGGAATAGGGAAACTGAGAAGTTTGAGGGGGACAGCAAGAGTTTGTTTTTGGATATATTGATCTTGAAATGATAATAGGGCATTTTACAGGAATGTGTAATAGGAAGCTGAAAATTAAACGGGGAAGAACCTGAAGGCACACTTAGGACTGGGAGTTTGAAAGGGCCAAAGAAATAATATAAGTAGAAAGCCTTTAGTCAAATGTCAAGTAGAATCCAAATGTTTGATTTGAGCAGGACATCAGAGATCTGCCAGTTTAGCTTTTGTATTTAATAGATGAGGAAATTTAATGCCTGAGACTTTAAGGAAGGCTTATGGAACTTATATCCTTCCACTATGATTTACTCATCTATAAAAAAAGGAGGGACTTGAAGCAGGATTTTTAAAAGATAAATCATACAGTGATTGTGTTTCTGCCAAACAAATATTTCATCATTATTGTTTTCATGCAGCCGGGAGAAGTGATCTTGTCTGAAAGCCATGCTCTCTTGGTTATCCAAAATGTTTTATATTTTTTAAAAATAAGATTAGTTTTAGGTCTGAGATTGAAATGGAGATATTAAGTATAATACAGAATTAGTGCTTAGAGATAGGGATAAAACTCAAGACCAAAATTAAATGTTATAGAAGAAAACTGAGCTCATATCCTTGTTTGTTTTTAAATACTCCAGGCTGTGATTTGATCACCTAAGGATAAGAAATGAAAAAAAAAACAAAAACAAAAACAAAAACAAAACAAAACAAAAAAACACAAAACATGGAGCTCACCCCTGGTGTCCTGAACAAATAATAGACCAATGTATAGATTTCCCTGGCCAATCCTTTAGAAGGAATGATGCATTCATCTTTCTGGCTGGGCAACTTAGGTTAAGAATTGGTTTACGTAACAATTAGAAGACCAATGGGTGCTGCATTATCAGAAACTTCATCTTTGTATATATTCACCTAGTCTAGAATCCCTGTCATCTGAGACAGAAACTGGAAATCCCATATGACTCCTTTAGAAATAAAATGCTCAGAAAAACATGGCTTAACATTAAACAAAGAAAAGAAACTATAAAAGTAGGTCTGATTTTGATAGTTAATTTTTCCCCCATGGTGCAAGGCACTATAACCAAGTTAAAATGAAAATGTTTCAAGAGAAAATACTTGCTATATGGACCATTAATATTCTTAATATTAAAAAATGAGATTTCAAAGCAACAAATATCAGAAAGTTATCTATCTATATATATGCAAATATATGTACAATGTAATATTACTCAGCCATCAAAAAGAACAAAATCTTGCCATTTGCAATAATGTGGATGGAGCTAGACAGTATTATGCTAAGCAAAATAAGTCAATCAGAGAAAGACAAATACCATATGATTTCAATCATATGTGGAATTTAAGAATCAAAACAGATGAAGATGGGGAAAAAAGAAGCACGTCATAAAAGACTCAACTATACAGAACAAACTGAGGGTTGATGGAGGGAAGTGGTTGGGGGATGGGTTAAATGAGTGATGGTATTAAGGGGGGCACTTGTAATGAGCACTGGGTGTTATATGTAAGTGATAAATCACGAAACTCTATTCCTAAAACTAATATTACACTGTATGTTAACTAACTGGAATTTAAGTAAAAACTTGAGGGGTGCCTGGGTGGCTCCGTTGGTTAAGTGACTGCCTTTGGCCCAGGTTATGATCCTGGAGTCCCAAGATTGAGTCTCGCATCGGTCTCCCAGCTCCATGGAGTCTGTTTCTCCTTCTGACCTTCTTCCCTCTCATGCTTTCACTCACTTTCTCAAATAAATACAATCTTTAAAAATAAATAAATAAATAAATAAATAAATAAATACTTGGAACAGAAAAAAAAAAAGAGTTACCCCTAGAGGAAAGCAAATAAATGGATAGATCTTTTACAAGGAAAAATAAAAATTGCCAAAGACCATAATAATCTTTACTTTGTTTTTTTTTGTTTTTTTTTTGTTTTAGAGAGATAGAGTATGGGCAGGGGCAGAGGAAGAGGGAGGGAGAGATAATCTTAAATAGGCTGCATGCTCAGTGCAGAGCCTAACATGGGGCTTTATCTCATGACCCAGAGATCATGACCTGAGCCAAAATCAAGAGTTGGATGTTTAACTGACTGAGCCACCCAAGCACCCCAGATGATAATAATCTTCATATTAATGAAAAAAACGCAAGAGTTATTCTCTCATTGCCAAACCCCTGTTCAGTGGTCCCAATCCAGCAATATTTGCCTGTCTTTGGCAAAGATGAAAAATAATGATAATAACCAGCCCTGGGGAAACTAGCATTCAATTGGTGGTGATATAAGTGTTCTTCAGAAAATTTGGCAATTTGAATCATAATCTTAACAAATATACAAATTTTTATGAAGGGTAGACTTCTAAGAGCCTCTAGTTTTCCTGCTTTCTGTTCTATATATTTGTACAGTTCCCTCTCCTTGAGTGAGGATGGGACTGTGAGTATAATGGGACAGCACTCGTGTGATTAGATTACAGTATATTACCAAAGTGAAGAAATTTTGCAGATATAATGAAGGTTACTAATCACTTGACTTTGAGTTAACCAAATGATAGATTATCCCCAATGGGCCTTACCTAATGAGGTGAGTCTTTTAAAAAAGAGTCTGGAGGTGAGTGACAAGAAGCATCAGCAGGTGCTCTTCTGTTGCACTTAAAGAGGCAAACTGTGATGCTATAAACTTGGCCACATGGCAAAGAATTGTAGGTTGTCTCGGTGCTGAGAAATAGACCTTCAACCACAAGGAACTGAATTCTGCCAATAGCATTGAGCTTGGAAAGAACCCTGAGCCTCAAACGAGATTGTAGTCTTGGCTGACGCCTTGAATGCAGCCTGGTGAGGCACCAAGAAGAAAATCCAGCTAAGCACTCCCAGACCCCCGACCCACAGAATCTGTGAGATAATAAATGTGCATTGTTTGAAGCTGCAGATTTCATGGTAATTCGTTCCACAGCGATAGAAAAGTAACACATACTATGACTGAGTAACTAAGTCTAACCTTGGGAATTTATCCTGAGGTAATAAACTAGCACTCAAACAAAAATATGTGTATAAGGACTATTTATTTTAGCATTATTTATTGGTGGAAGACTTGAAATAAGCCAATAGTCCAATAATATTGGACCAATTAAACACATTCTAGTATATCATGATTATTTGGAGGAATATAAACCAAGGTGGTAACTGATTAAATGAGTAGTTAGTGGGTCAAGAAAGTTATCTTCCACTTTCATTTTCTTTTTTTAAAAGATAGATTAATTAATTAATTAATTAATTAATTCTTTTTGACAGAGAGAGTTACAGCGAGAGAGGGAACACAAGCAGGGGGAGCGGGAGAGGAACAAGTTTCTTACTGAACAGGGACCCCGATGTGGGGCTCAGTCCTAGGACCCTGGGATCACAACCTAAGCCAAAGGCACTTGCTTAACAACTAAGCCTCCAGGTGCCCCCTCTTTTCATTTTCCTTGACAAATATCTATTGGTTTCAAAAACAGCCTTTTTAATGTATAATTTAGTACCATTAATATCCATTCATTTTAAGTGCATGGTTCAATGACTTTGAGTGTAATCATCACCATAACCCAATTTAAGAAGACCCTATCACCCCCAAATATTCTCTTGTGCCTGTTGGCAACAGTCCTCACTCTCACTGCCAGCTTCAGGCAACCACTGATCAGCTCTCTGTTTCTTTGGTTTTGTCTTTAAATTTTCACGTAATTCGAACTACGTAGAGTCTTTGTGTACGGCTTCTTCTGCTTACAGTATTTATGAGGTTCATCCATATCTCTTAGTAGTTATTCCTTTTGTATTGTTAAATAGTATTCAAGTATCAATATGCTTTATCTTGTCTATGTATTCATTGGTTGATAGATACTTGCTTTTTTTGGTGTTTGGCTATTATAAAGGATGCTACTATGAGCATTAGTGGATAAGTCTGTGTGGACATATATTTCCATTTCTCTTGAGAAGGTATCTGGGAATGGAATTGCTGGGTTATATGTTAAATATATATTCAACTTTTCAAGAGACCACCAAACTATTTTCCAAAGTGACTGTACCATTGTACATCACAACTAGTACCATATTATGTTTCTGAGTTTCTTCACATTCATGCCAACACCTGCAACTTCCGGTCTTTTATTTTGCAGCCATTCTACTGGTTTGTGGTTTTAATTTGCATTTCCCTCATTATTAAGGATTTTGAGGATCTTTTCACATGCCCATTAGCAATTCATATACCTTTTTTGATGAAATGTCTATTCAAATCATTTGTCCACTTAAAAATTGGATTGTCCCACTGTTTTAAGCTATTTATATATTCCAGATACAAGTTCTTTAACAGATATACAATTTTAAAATACTTTCAGCCTATGCTTCTCTTTTCATTTTCCTAAAGTTGTTTCTGAAGAGCAAAAATTAAAAATTTTTCTTATAAGAACCATGTTCCAATGTTTTCTTTTATGGATAAGGTTTTTGATGTGACACACACTGAATAAATTTTTGTCTTAACCAACATCAGATAGATTTTCTTCTATGTTTTCTTCTAGAAGTTTTATAGTTTTAGCTTTTATATTTAGGTCTGTGCTCTATTTTGAATTAGTTTTTGTGTCTAATGTGAACCAAGGATCTGTGTTTATTTTTTCCCTCATAAATATCTAACTGTTTAAGCATTGTTTGCTGAAATAATTCTCCTTTTCCCATTGGATTGTCTTGGCCTCTTTGTCAAAACCCTGTTGACCATAAGGATGAGAGTTTATTTCTGGACTCTACTTTGTTCCATTGGTGTATGTTTGTCCTTACTCCAATATCACTACACTTTCTAGATTAGTATAGACTTATAATTAGTTTTATGATTAGTTTTGAAATAAGTTAATGCACATTCAACAAAATTGTATTTATTAAAAATTGATTTGGTCCTTCTAAATCTTGCATTTCCATATACATTTTAGGACTAGCTTGTCAATATCTCTGAAAAATGCCTGCTGGAATTTTGATAGGAATGGAGATGAAGCTGTACATAGAATCTAGGGGACAACTGCTGTATTAACAATAATGTCTTCTAAGCCAATAATGTGGTATGTCTTTTTTCGTTTAGATCTTCTTTAACTTTCTCTCAGCAATGTTTTGTAGTTTTTTTTTTTTTTAATTTTTATTTTTTATAAAAAAATTTTTATCCCCAGGGGTACATGTCTGTGAATGTTTTGTAGTTTTTTAGTGCATATATCTTGCCCTTCTTTTGTTAAATTTTATCATAAATATTTTATTTTTCAATTAAATTATAAATGGAATTGTTTTCTTAATACTTTGAGATTTTTGGCCACTACTATCTAGTTGATGTTTTTAAAACATCTAGTATCTAATTGAGGTTTTTAAAAAATCAACTTTATTTTTTTAGAGTAGTTTAGGTTTACAAGAAGATCTGAGTGGAAGTTACAGAGATTTCCCATTCAATTGACTTATACATGGATCTTGCATTCTGTGATCTTGCTAAATTCACTTACCAGTTTAGATAAATTTTTTGGTAGATTTTTAAGGACTGTCTATGTACAGACATTGTCTATTGTGTCATCTATGAATAAATAATTTTAATTTTTCTTTCTAATCTGTGTACCTTTCTTTTCCTTTTTTCTTTTTTTAAAATTTCATTATGTTCATTCAGCCAACATATAGTACAACATAAGTTTTTGTTGTAGTGTTCAATGACTCATTACTTGCATATAACAGTCAGTTCTCAACCCAACATGTGCTCTCCTTAATACCCATCACCCAGTCACCCCATTTTACAACGCTCCTCCCCTCTGTAACCCTCAGTTTGTTTCCCAGAGTCCAGAGTCCGTTATTGTTTGTCTCTTTCTCTGATTTCTTCCCATTTGGTTTTCCCTCCCTTCCCCTGTGGTCCTATGCTCTATTCCTTGTGTTTCAAATATGAGTGAAACCTTTATTTTTCTTGGTTTATTGTACTAGTTAGTACAATGTTGAATAGAAGTGGACATCCTAGAGTAGACAAACTTTGTCTTGTTCCTGTTCTTACATAAAAATATTCAATTTTTCACCATTAAGTATGATGTCAGCTATTTTTTTTTAATATATGCACTTATCAGATTGAGAAAATTCCTTCTATTCCTAGTTCCTTAACAGTTTTTATTGTAAATGGTTGCTGGATTTTTAAAAACTAACATCCTATTTTGGGAAAGATTAAGACTCACAGTAGTTCCAAAAACAGTGCAGAGTTCTCACTCACCCTACATCAAATTTCCTCCAATTCTAATGTTCTACAGAACCACTGTGCATTGTCAAAACCAGAAAATCAATGCAGGTACAAAATCATTAACCTATGTACAGAACTTTTATTTGGATTGACTAGTGGATATTAAAGACTTTTTATGCATATATTGAAATGATAATGTGTCAGTCTTTTTTCCTAAAACAATCCGCACTTAATCATTCTCCACAATTTTGCTTATATTTTGTCAAGGAGTTTGTGTCTATGTTCATGTCACATATTATATAACTTTCTTGTGATATTTTTGTCTGTTTTTAATATTAGAACAATACTGGCTTGATAAAAATGAATTCTGAGTGTTTCCTCTTGCCTAAAATTTTTTGAAAGATTTTGTGTAACATTGGCATTATTTCTTTCTCAAACATCACCAGAGAATCTATTAGGACCTGTCTTTTTATTTGTGGGAAAACTTTATAATACTAACTCAATTTCTTTATCTGAAGTAGTAGGAAGAATTAGAAAATGCTCCCAAGATTTCTGCTTAATGATATACATGCCTTGCCCTTGAGTGAAGGGAAGTATGTGAATCTGATGGGATGTTATTCCTGTGGCTTGATTATGTTATAACAAGAGCAAAGGTGAAGGGATTTTAGAGGCATAATTAAAGTCTCAAATCAGTTGGTTTATGGTTTTGAAAGGGTAAACATGAAATAATCAGGAGAAAGCCCTTAAAATAGGAAGAGGGTCCTTACTGAGCAGAGATTCTGTTGTTGGCGTTAAAGATTAGTTGCCATGTTGTGAGTTGTGAGAGACTGTACATGAGGACAACATGGCAGGGGACTTCATGCTTCCTCTTGATGTTAAGGGCAACTTCTAGCTGACTTCCAGCAAGAGATGAGCCATCAGTCATACTGTAGCAAGGAAATGAGTTCTGCCAACAACTTTAATGAGCTTGGATGCCATCTTTCCCTAGTCAAGCCTCCAGATGAAAACCAGCCCTACTGCCATGTTGACTACAGCCTTGAGATTCTGAGCAGGGAAGCTGGCTAACTGTATCTGGACTCCTGGCCCACGGAACTCAGATAATAAATGAATATCACTTTGAGATGTTAATTTTGTAGTAATTTGTTACAAAGCAGTAGAAAACTAATATACTTGATATGGATCTGCTCAGATTTTCTATTTCTTCATGATGGAGATGGGTTAAATTGTGCCTTTTAAGGAATTTTTCCATTTCATCTAATTTTTTGTCATAAAGTTGCTGATAATCTTTCCTTATAATCTCTGGTATGCTCTATACCTTTATTCCTGATTTTGGTAATTTCTGTCTTCTTTTCTCTTTATCAGTCTTGGCTTAAACATTTTGTTGGTATTTCAAAGAACCATCTGGATTAATTGATTTTTTTCCTGTTGTATTACTGCTTTATATTACATTGCTTTCTCCTCTGATCTTTATTATATCCTTTCTGCTTAATTAATTAATTTATTATTTTTTAAAAAGATTTTATTTATTTGTTTGTCAGAGAGAGAGAGAGTGAGAGAGCGAGCACAGGCAGACAGAGTGGCAGGCAGAGGCAGAGGGAGAAGCAGGCTCCCTGCCGAGCAAGGAGCCCAATGTGGGACTCGATCCCAGGACGCTGGGATCATAACCTGAGCCAAAGGCAGCCGCTTAACCAACTGAGCCACCCAGACGTCCCTGCTTAATTTATTTTTTATTCCATTTTATTTCTCTACCTTCTGAAAGTAGAAGTTTTAATTACTGAAGTTAGATATTTTTTTCTAATAGAAAATATGTAAAGCTGCAGATTTCCCTCTAGACAATGCTTTAGGTATACCACATAAATTTTGACATGCTGCATTTTGATTTTCATTGAAGGTATTTCCTAGATACAGATTCCATTTTGGTATCTGTTTTTATGTCTTGTACACTTTTTATTCCTCTGTCCCTTCTATGCTACCTTTTTTGTGTTAAATATTTTTTAGTGTATCATATTAATCCCTTTGTTAACTTTTTGAATATTTTTTGAATTACTTTTTATGAGTTACTCTAAGTAATGAATGCATATTTAACTAATTATGGTTTACCTCAGGTTAATGTTGACTTAATTCCAGTAAGGTATAGTAACTTTGCTAACAATATATAGCTCCATTTGTCTCCTTGTCCTTTGTGTTATTTACAGATATATATATATATATATATATATATATATACACACATATATTTCATTTATATATATGCACACATGTATATTTTATTCGTATATTACATACTCAACTATAAAGTTTTATAAGTATTTTAAAGTTTGTTTTGAAAGGAAATTAAGAAAAGAGTTTTTTAATTTACCTACATATCTGTCATTTCTACTGTTCTTCATTTCTCCCTATGGATATTAGGTTCTGCTTTAACATTTTATTGGGCCTGGAAGGCTCCTTTAGTACTACTTGAAGGTTAGGTCTGATGGTAATGTATTCTCTTAGTTTCTGTTTACCTGGGAACAAGCTTATTTTGCCTTCATTTTTTGATAAATAGTTTTTCTGGATACAGATTCTTGGTTGATGGATTTTTATTTTTGTTATTTATTTTTGTTTGTTTCTTTAGATCAACATGTCATCTTATTGCCTTCTGGCCTAGTGATAAGTCAATCATCAATCATATTATTTCACTCTATATAGTCACTTTTTTCTCTTGCTGCTTTTAAGATTTTCTCTTTGGGGCACCTGGGTGCCTCTGTTATTTAAGCCCCTGACTCTTGATTTTGGATCAGGTCATGATCTCAGGGTAGTGAGATTGAGCCTTGCACTATGCTCTCAGCACAGTCTGCTTGAGATTGCTCTCTTCCTATCCCTATGCTCCTCCTCCAGCTTGTGCACATGCAGTAAGTGCACACGTTCTCTCTCTCAATAAATAGATAACATATTAAAAAAAAGAATCTTGGAACACTGAAAAAATAAAAAAAAATTCTCTTTGTGTTTCAGAGGCTTGAGTATGATGTGTCTAGGTGTAAATTCTGTTGTTCATTTTACTTGGAATATATGGAGCTTCCAAGATTTGTAGATTATTTTCATCAAATTTGGGAAGATTTTAGTGACAATATCTTTACATATGTGTTTTTTTCCTTTCCTTCTCATGGCACTCTCATTTCATATATGTTGGGATGTTTAACATGTTCTCACATATCTCTATGGTCCTACTTTTTAAAAAAATATTTTGTTTTTATTAGACTGAGATAATTTCTATAGTTCTATTTTTCAATTCATTGTTTCTTTCTCCTCTGAAATCTGCTATTGAACATAACAAGTACATTTTTCATATTGATTATTATACTAGATTCTAGAATTTCCATTTGGTTCTTTTTCATACTTTCTGTTTCTCTACTGAGAATTCCTATTTGTTGAGTCATTGCATACTTTTTCTTCTTTAATTCTTTGAACACAGTTTTTTTTTAATTCTTTAGAGATACTTACGATAGCTGTCTTAAAGTCTATTCATTTGGAGCTACTTAGAGTCAGTTTCTATTGACTACATTTTTTCCCCAGTAGCAGCCACACTTTCCTGATTGCCTAAAAATTAGAATTTTAGGTAGTATATTGTAGCAACTCTGAATTCTGATTAACTTTCCTGAGGATTTTGTTGTTGTTTTGGAAGTAATGTCCATGAATTTAAACTTATAATATTTATTTCCCATGACATGCAGCTACTGAGATTGACCCTGTGTCTGCATGGTATAATGGTCAGTCAAGATTTAAGTGGAGAGAAATAAACTCAAGCATATAAAGCCAACTGATAATTGATACTGGAGCCAGGAATACTCAATGGAGAAATGATAATCTTTTAATAAATGGTGTTGGATAATTTAATATGAACATATAAAAGAATGAAAACAGATCCTATCTTATACCACTCACAAAAATTAACTTGAAATAGATTAAAGACTTAAATATATGACATGAATCCATGAAATTATGAGAAAAAAACACAAATAAGACCACTTGACATGGGTCTTGGTAATGATTTTTTGGATATGACATCTAAAGCACAAGAAACCAGATAAAAATAAGCAAGTGGGACTACATTAAACAAAAATGCTTCTGCACAGCAAAAGAAACCACTAGCAAAGTGAAAAGTCAACCTACCGAGTGGGAATAGATATTTGGAAACTATATATCTGATAAGAGTTTAATATTCAAAATATATAAGGAACTTGTCAAGTCAATAGAAAAACAAAGTCAAGTAACCCAATTAAAAAATGGGAAAGGGACCTGAATAGACATTTTTCCATAAAAATATTCAAACAGCCAACAGATATATGAAAAGATGCTCACTAGTCACTAGGGAAGTGCAAATTAAAACCATTTAAGATATTACTTCATGTCGATTAGAATGGCCATCACCAAAAAGACAAGAGATAACAAATGCTGATGTAGATGGGGGGAAAAGGAAAACTTTGTGCACTCTTGATCAGTTGCTATGGAAATTGCTATGGAAAACAGTATGCAGGATCCTCAAAAAAGTTAAAAATAGAACTGTTATATGATCTAGCAATTCCACTTCTGGGAATATATACAAAGAAAACAAAAACACAAACTCAAAAATATATCTGCATCCTCATGTTCATTGCAGCATTATTTACCATAACCAAGACATGGAAATAACCTAAGACCCACCAATGGATGAATGGATAAAGAAATTGAGATATACATATTTTACACACACACACACACACACACACACACACACACAATGGAACATCATTTGGCCATAAAAAAGACCAAATTCTACCACTTTGGGACACCATGAATGGAACTTCAGGGCATTATGCTAAGTGAAATAAGTCAGACAGAGAAAGACAAATATTGTATGATCTCACTTACACAAGTATTCTAACAAACAAATAACCCTCCTCCTTTCCCCAGCTCATTGGAAAGGAGATCAGACATGTGATTGCTAGAGGTAATTGGAGGAAGGAGGTCAAAAGGTATAAATTCCCTTTTACAAGATAAATGAGTACTACAGGTATACCATACAACATGATGACTATAGCTAACGTTGCTGTGTGATATATAAGAAAGTTGCTGGAGAGTAAATCCTTAAAGTTCTCATCATAAGTAAATTTTTTTCTTTTTCCCCCATTTCTTCTTTATATTGATCTTTTTGAGATGATGGCTATTAGCTGAACCTATTGTGCTAATCATTTAACAATATATGTAAATCAAGCCATCATGCCATGCCCCTTAAACTTATATAGCAATATATGTCAATCATTTCATAGTAAAACTGGAAAAAAAAAGATTTGGGTGGAGATTTTTTTCAAACACTTTGAGCTGATAAGAATTTGCCCTCTGATGATCAATCTTTCTGTGGGTCAGGAAGCTCATTTAGAATTTTATCATTCTCAGCTCTGCCTTAGCTTTGACTTCCTACCAGGATCTTTCAAGTCACTACAAAATGTGCATTGGTTCCCAGTAGGCCAGGAATGTGTAGATCTAATCCTTACATGGATCTCTCATATTCAAGATTTCCCTGTTTAATTTCTCTTTGGTTTGTCGCTTGTCCCAACTAGGATTGTAAACTCAGCCTGCAAAAGCTACAAGTTTCCACTTTTGTTTCCAAGTGAGTTTGCCAGTTTAGTGGACAAAATTATGAGATTTTTAACCCACCTACTTCTGAATATGGCACCAAAGCTGATGGTTTCTATGTCCAACCTCAGGCTGGTAAAACTGTTGTTAAACTGTTGTTCTCCCTGTCTGAACTAGAAGGAGGGATGAAAGCAGTCTCTGTGAAGACTTCCACTGCCCTAACCTGGAGCTCTACAAATAGAATAAATAAATATAAAAAATAATAAATAAATATCAACGTGTGTGTGACTTTAGTTCATTGCAGAGTCATAAAATGTTGTTTTCATCATTTTTCTAGTTTTATACTTTTTTTTTTCCTGAGAGGATTTGCTGAGTTCTTAACACTACCATGTCTGGAAGTTGAAGTTATTACTGATATATTAAACAAGTCATGAAGTTGGATTTTAGGGTTACTAGATGAGCTGAATGTATAGCACTGTTTCAGTTCTGTAAAGCCTTGATCACAGATCCACAGAGAGTTACATATCCTTACACTGTTACTCTCTGATTTCCTGATCTGTATACATGGATGGTTCACCATAGTTTTTTTGTAATGTTATGAGCAAGATAGAGTGTACATGTTTGGTCTCAAACCTTATCCTTAATACATGAAGCAAAGTTTCAGCAAACTAGGTTGGCCACATTGCATTTCAGTTGATTAGTGTTGTGGAGGCTATATGGAAGATCTATGTAGTGGTAAGGTAAATGGTGGGTAAGAAACCAGAAAACCAGGAATTACAATCATATTAAAAACAGAATCTTAATAAGAGAAAAACAAATAAAATGTACTAGTTAGCAAACCCTACCTGAAGCTTGTTCTCTGAACTACCATCTTTCCACTGATTAAAATCTTACTTATAAGCTAGACATTACATTGATGAATAGATTTTGGTTTAATTAATCAAATTTCAGTAGCATGGGTTTGTCTGGATTCATTCTATGCTATGATCATATGCTATGATCCCTTCAATCAGTGACTTATAAAAGAAATGTTTACATTTTCAAGACTAAGTTTTATTTTGCATAAAATGGTTTTCATTTCATTGACTGTTCATTGTACAGACTACATCTTGTTCTCTGGCTGGAAGTCCATGTGTATGGGAAGATGAACACTTTATTGACTCACTCTTTTCCAGAGCAGTGACTATTTTATATGAATAAGATGAAGCTTAATAAATCATCTGTTAATGCTAGGCTTATGAATAGAAATGTATGAAGCATAGAAAAGAAAACTGATGTCTGCCAGGCTAAAAATACACTGAAAGAAGACAGGAACTGCAAAATTGTACAAGCTTGGCTGTTCCTACTTTTACTGTTCTTTTTAGCAAAATTGACAGGCATCTTGTTTGCCAGGGAGCTTTGTACCCAGGGCTGACTCAATATCAGGAGTGAGAGTGGCAGTTTGGTGTTCACTTGCTGACCTATATCCTACCAAGAGTATCTGACAGACAGGAGCCATTCACTGTGAGGGGTTAATGTCTCTCCTTCAGAACGGATAGTTTAATAAACCACACATCAAAATGGAATTAAGGAAGTCTTCAATTTCCAAATCTTGAACTTGCAATTCTTTTGCTAAAAAGAAAACACACATGGAAATGTAAGGACCTTATTGGCTGTCCCTTTAAAGTCTACAGGTTAGAATAAATATTAAGAAAAAATCTTGCCTGAATTTTATTGCCAGCTGCAAAATGACTGCTGATGACAAGCAGTTTCTTTCCTGTGAAGGGATACCTATGAGGTTGTCTTTTAGGTAGTAGAGGACAGGTGCCCTGAATGGCACTCAACAAACTCTCAACGAAAGAGTAATAATAATGGCAGATAGGGATACTAACATAGTGGTAAAGAAAATACTGTCAAAAAAAACAACAAAAAAAAACTTGTCCAGTGGAGTCTTATTCTGTCCTTTCTTTCTTGGCTAACCTTCTTAGAAAACTAGTCTTCATTTGCTATTTTCACTTCCTCCCCTCTAAGCCCATAACAAGAGTACTGGGATAAGAGTACATTATCTGTCTTCCATGATTTCAATTTTGGAATGATGCATGGATTTGGCTTTCACTGTGTATCTGATTCAAGTCATATCCTTTTTCCACTCTTGCCACATAAAGTGGTTTTAATATTTTTCTTTTATCTCTGGCCTTTCAACTATTAGCACATTCCCAAGTTTAGCTTTGACTGTCTCATAACTGGCTGATCATACAGATTCTGTCCAGAGAGATGGTCCACATAGGTCACCATCTGTGCATTTTATTGTTAGGCCCTTTATTCCCCCATTTCAACCCTTGCTATACTTTTTCAACCAGATAGGATAACATCATTTTAAAAAACTGGGTGAAAGACTGTCTTCTCCGAAGTTAATAGAAATTAGATTTTTTCCTGTGGAATTTTCACAAAAAAGGGACTGAAGTTTTTGACAATAAAAATGTAAATGGGGAATGAGGTATACTTTTTTTAAAAGATTTTATTTATTTATCTGGCAGAGAGAGAGATCACAAATAGGCAGAGGCAGGCAGAGGGAGAGAGGGCGAAGCAGGCTCCCCACCGAGCAGAGCGCCCGACATGGGGCTCGGTCCCAGGACCCTGAGATCATGACCTGAGCTGAAGGCAGAGGCTCAACCCACTGAACCACCCAGGCACCCCTGAAATATACTTTTCTATAAGGGCCTGCTTTCTAGAAGTTCTCTGCCTCCCATTTTGTAGGTGTTGATTGATCCAAACAGGTGGTCTTTTCCCTAGATAGTTAAAGAAATCAAGAAGGAAGTGGAATCTTCTTCCAAAAGGCTTGGTTGGCAAAGGGCTTGGTTGTCACTGAATAGGTATTTGTTTGATGGTGAATCACTTTTATTTTTTAAGTCACTGCTTTTAAAAAATTTTTTGCATTCATGTTCATTAGAGATGTTGGCCTGTAATTCTCCTTTTTAGTGGGGTCTTTGTCTGGTTTGGGGATCAAAGTAATGCTGGCCTCATAGAATGAGTTTGAACAGCTATTTTTAAAATTGCTTTTGTTATTTGTCAAAGGCTGTTGGTGTGTTGGGAGAGGGACAGACCATTTCTTCTGATTTGCTTAATTATCAGGCTAAGTGGGAAGGTATCCTATTCAAATCTTCTTCCTTAGCCAGCATGTGATCTTTCTATTCATGGTCCAAAAATCTACCCTGGAAGATGTAATTTCAGGCCAGAAAGTTGAATCCATGATTTCCAGGTCTTTGTCTTTGAGGGGAAAAGATATTTAGTAAGACTTCTTTTAGTTTAGTAAAAATCTCATATTAATGGGGGCAGAGATATCCACATTGTCACTTTATATTAAATTAAATGTATGTAAAATAATCAGAATATAGTGCTTGTATCTGTGATTTGGTTCTCTCTTTCCACTCAATATTACATTTTTAAAAATTATCCATGTTAATATAATGATGGTTCATTCATTTTTGTGGCAATATAAGATTTTATGATATAATTATATCACAACTTTTATTTTTCCTCTTTACAATAAATGGACATTTGTGTTGCTTCATCATAATTATAGATGCTACTACAATATGTAGATGAATTATACATATATAATATGCAGATGAATAATCTTATCTCCTGATATGTGTGCAAGAATTTCTCTAGTGTAAATGTATAGTAGTGGAATTTCTGAGTCTTTGGACTGCATGTATATTAAGCTTTAATAGGGATGCCAAAGCTTTTGTTTTCCAAAGTGGTAGTATGATGTACATTCCCATTTGCAGTGTATGAGAGTTCCCATAACTCCACATACTCACCAACTATTGATATTGTGTAACTTTTAAGTTTTGTTAATTTGCTGAATATGGTTTTAATGTGTATTTCCATGAATTCTACAATGTTTGGAGACCTTTTGCAAAGTTTATTAGTAATTTTTTTTTTCCTTTCCTGTGAAATGACCAAATGGCTCATTTTTTAAATTGATTTATAGAAGTTCTTTATATATTTGGGTTACAAATCCTTTGTCAATTATATATCTTGCAAACATTTACCACTTCTCTACTCATCTTATTCTTTTAGTGAGGCCTTTTCATGGAACAAAAATCACTCCTTTCAATGTAGTTGAATTTATGCATTATTTTCTTTACAGTTTTCATTTTCTGTATCTGTAAGAGATATTCATCCATACTTTTAGAGCATAATGATTTCATCCTATATTTCTTCTAAATTTTGCCTTTCATATGTTATTTCTTCATTCATTTGGAATTGCTCTTATTTTATGTTATGAGGCATGAGTCCACTTTAATTTTTTCTTTGTATATTTAATCCCTAAAGCGGAAAGGGTCCTTCCTTTATTACTGTTACGAAGTATCAGTCTGACATATATCAGGTAGCATATATGCATGTGTCCATTTCTGGGCTATCTGTTTTGTTTCATTAATCTCTTTATTGATACCTGCAGCATTGCTTTGCAGTTTTAGTTTTTAGAGTTTTCTTTTAGCCTTCATATTTGTCCATATTTTGACTATTATCAAGCCTTTGTTTTTCTGTATAAATTTATAGTTAGCTTATATATATGCAAAGCCAAGTAGGAACTTTTATTGGAATTACATTATATCTATATATTGTATGGGGATAACATTTCAACAATATCAAATCTTTCTATATGGGTTTCTCTGTATTAAGTCTTCCAGTGTTTCTGAAGTCATATTCTTAATTCTTACACACTTTAACTCGGTTTCTAGTTATAATTTTTTTTGCTACCTTGAATATATCATCTCTTTTTGAGAACTTCATTTTCTAACGATTGTTGCTAGAGGGAAATAAAATTAAATTTTGCACATTGCTTTCATATTTATCAATTTTATTGGACTATGAATAATAATTTATTCATTTATTTTTGTGTTTTTATTAGATTTAAATAATCATAAATCTGCAAATACACAGTGGTTTTTTTTTCTTAATCCTATGTATCTTGTTCTGGAATGAAAAATAACATTCAACCACCGAACATGATCTCTGCTGTGGAAATTTATTCTTTTCATCACTACTAATTCTTGAATTTTATCAGCAGTTTTTCTGTTTCTTTTGTCCTTCATTAATCTGTTAATGTGATATATTATAATATGTATTTTCTAATGTGTTAACTTGATATTGGTCTTTGAACCTCGAGTTATCTTATACATTGCTAGATTCAGTTTTCTAATATTTGTTTATGATTTCTGTGTCTATGTTCAAAAAAAAGAAACTCCTATAATTTTTTTTTCACATAATCTCTTTACTCTTTTATAGATCAACATTATACCAGTATGATAAAATGAGTTGCGTAGAACTTTTTCACCTTTAAGGAGTTTGTTAAAGATATAGAATTCACCTATAAAACCAATGAGACTGATGTTAACTTTGTAAAAAAATTTGACTCTACCAATTAATATCTTTAGTGGTTATAGGAACATTCAAACTTTCAAGCCTATTTATTGAGATATAATTCACATGTCATAAAATTTATCTTTCTAAAGTGTGCAGTTCAGTCTTGTGCAATCATCCCACCATCTAATTCCAGAAGATTTTCATCACCTTCCAAAGAAATCAGTTCCTATTAGCAGTTACTCCCTATTCTCCTCTCTTCAGCCCATGACAACCACTTTCTGTCTCCTTTGGACATTCCATATGAATGGAATTGTATAATCTGTAACATTTTGTGTATGATTGCTTTTATTTAGCATGGTGTTTTCCAGGTTCATCTATGTCATCAGATGTGTACCAGTACTTTATTCTTTTCTAAGGCTGAAAAATATTCCGTTGTAAAAATATTCTATATTTGATTTTTTCATCTATAAATCCATGGACACTTATATTCCCCCATCTTTTGTCTATTACGAAAAATGTTGCTATGAATGTTAATGTACAAGTTTTTGTGTAGATGTATGTTTTCAATTGTTTTGGATATATACCTAGGAATTGCTGTGTCATGAGATGCCTCTTTGTTGAACTTTTTGAAGAACAGTAAAACTGCTTTCCAAAGTGACTGCATCATTTTACATTCCCATTATCAGTGTATGAGGGTTTCAATTTATCTACATCTTATCAACACTGGTTATTGTCTGTCTTTTGGTTTTAGCTATCCTAGTGTGGGGAAAGTGGTGTGTATTCATTGTCAAATTAGTAATTTATATTTTTAGAACTTTGTTCATTCCAACCAAGTTTTCAAGTTTTTAGGCATAGTAATTCAGAATATCCTTTTCTTCAGCAAATATATTAATAACCTTTTTTATTCCTTTTAAAATTTTGTGTTTCCTTCATTTTGATCAAAATTGCTAGATATCTGTCAATTATTATTTTCAAAGAAATAATTTCTATTTTCCTTGGGCTTATTCTTTTTTTTTTTTTTACTTCCTAATTTGAGGCTTAACTCGTTAATTTTGAGCCTTCTTTTTCTAATATACTTTTCTAAAATTTAGTATTTCTTTCTATTTTTTGAAATATTTTATTTACTTATTTGATTGAGAGAGTGAGAGACATCACAGAGGGAGAGGGAGAAGCAGACTCACTGCTGATCAGAAAGCCCAATGTGGGGTTCCATCCCAGGACCCCTGAGATCATGACCAGAGCCAAAGGCAGATGCTTAACCAACTGAGCCATACAGACACCCCTAGTATTTCTTTCTAAACATTGTTTTAGCTATATCTCACAAGTAATAATATACAATAATATACACTCAAATTATTTTTCAATTTCCATTGTGGTTTACACTTTTACTCATGGTTGTTTTTGTTTTTGATTTTTTTCAGACTGGTACCTTTATTTATTTTTTTATTTAAAGATTTTATTTATTTATTGGACAGACAGAGATCACAAGTAGGTGGAGAGGCAGGCAGAGAGAGAAAGAGAGAGGGGAAAGCAGCCTCTCCGCTGAGCAGAGATCCCAATGCGGGGCTCGATCCCAGGACCCTGGGATCATGACCTGAGCCAAAGGCAGAGGCTTTAACCCACTGAGCCACCCAGGCGCCCCCAGACTGGTACCTTTAAACTGATAAATACTTATTGTTATGTTTTTTACTGATTTATACTGTTTTGTAGTCAGAGAATTGTAATCCGTATAAAACCAACTCTAAAATATATTAAAACCTGATTTATGGTCTAGAATTTGGTCAGTTTTCATAGTGATCCATGCATACTCTAAAAGGATATGTATCCTTGAGTTGATGCAATGTTTCATATATGTCTATTATCAGCTCAAGCTTAAAAATTTTGTTTTTCAAATATTCTATGTATTTTCTCAGAGTTGTCTACTTCATCTATTATTTACTGAGAGCTGTGTTGAAGTCTGCTTTGATGATGGATTTGTCAATTTTTTTATATGTCTGAAAATCTTTGCCTTTTATATTTTGTTGGTATATTATTAGATGTCCATAAATTTAGAACTATTATGTATTCCTGGTGATTTATTTACTTCTAAGTGCAATTACCTTCTATTGCTTGTGTTTTACTTTAAAGCTTCTTTTCCCCCCAGTAATTGAATAATTACACCAGCTATATGTATGTATATACTTATCATGTTTTTACTCTTTAACCATTTTGAGACCTTACATTTTAGGAGTATTGTTTTTGTAGAAAAAGTCTGAAAATTTTTGTGGTGTTTTTGTGTGTGTGTGTGTGTGTGTGTGTGTGTGTTTTAACTGGTGATTATATAGTCCACCCACCATCACTGTTATTTTCAATATATTTATATTTATCTCTACAATGTAATTTATGCTTTATACTTGCCCTACACTTTGATTTTTTCTGCTTTTCTTGTCATCATTCTGAATGATTAATATCTCCTCCTTCATTCTGTTTTTCTTATTAGTACTAATTTGGATGTTACATACTCTTTATATTCTTTTCAGAGGTTGCCTTGTAAATCTTAACATGCATAAATCTTATTTAAATCTTAAGTTTAAATCACAATCTTTGCCCTCCTTTCAAATAATTTCCAGACCATAATTTCTGATCACCCTATCCAGATATATATGCTATTATTTTCCCATGATTTTAGTTCTGTCTCAAAATCTGAAATCCCCCAAATTAGACATTATTCCTTAATATTTAATACCAACACTGTTTGCTTATATTTACCTATACACTGACCTCTTTTTCCACCCCCTCTCATGATTCCTTGGCATATCCTACATTTTTTTTTTCTGGAATGATTCTTGTTCTACCTGAAATTCTATCTATTTTATAAATTCCTTTAGTGGAGGACTGTTGATATTAAAATTTCTCTTTTCTTTGTATAAAAATATCTTTATTTAACCCTTGTATTGAACTGTATTTTCATTAGATAAACACTTCTATATTGACAGCTTTTTTGCTCTCTACACTTTGATGATACTATTCTAACATTGTCTGACTTCCATTTCTGTTCTTGAGAGCCCAGGTGTCTTAAAACTGATTTCTTTGTAAATAATCTTTGTTCTCCTTCCTCCCACCATATAGCTCCTTATATTCCACTATTTATTTTTGTTTCTTTGGTGTCTTGGAGCTTCAGTATGTTGTTTCTAATTGTTTCTATGTTTATTCTGCTTAAGACTAATTATTAGGCTTCTTGAATATAAAGATAGACATTTGATCAATTCTGGAATATTCTCAGGCATTATCTCTTCAAGTATTATCCTTAGTTTTCTTTAGTTTAGTCTTCTGAAACTACAATTAAATGTAAAGTAGCCTCCTTTTACTCCAACTTCAATACATTTTAATATTTAAAAAATGTTTTCTATGTTTTTGTCTTCTTGTGCTGCATTTCTTCAGATTTCTCTTCTACTTTACCAACTACTTCTTTGGGTATAATCTGCTGTTTAACCCATCCACTGAAATTTTAATTTTAATTTTTCAGGGTTTCCAACATTCTGCTTGGTCCTGCTTTACCTGATTGTCTCTTATTTCTGCACAATCCTTTCATATTTTGAAAATATTAAAAATCCTTATTCTATATTTTGACTCTGGTAATTCTAGTATCTACTGACTTAGCAGATCTGTTCCTGAAATCTTCTGACTCTCACTCATGGTGGCTTATTTTCTTCTGTGTTTACAGAATTTTGGTTGGGAGGGATCTCATGTTCCTTGGGACTTTATATGTGGGCATTATATGAGGCATGGATTTAAAGTGCATTTGTGTTTTCCTTCTGACAGATGCTTGCCCCCAAATATCAACCCATAGCACTTGCAATTAAATTTTTAGCTTGAGGATTTTCAGGTCCCTCAGGTAATGTAAATTTAAGACACATGTCCATGTCAGATTGAGAAGGTTGTTGGAAGTTCTTATAGGAGACATGTTAGTCATATTTGCTGCTCTGCTTAGACTCTGGACTAAGCCAAACAAGTTTCCCTATGCAAGATTCCCCCCTCCCCCCGCCCTCCGTTTCCTACACTCTTTCTGCTCTGCTTTTCCCACATTTGGGATTCTGGCCACATGTGGAGATCTCTGATTTGGCTTTTTCATGACTTGGACTCATTAAAATTCAGGTTCTTTGTCACTAGGGATGAGCGATGCTCTCAGAATAAAAACTGATTTCATAGTCACTGCTTTGGTTCATACTTTTTTCTTGTTTGTAGCCTCTCTTGTTCTTATATTCCTGTCAACTCAGCTATGCCTCAGTATTTAAAATGTATTTCATCCAACATTTTACGAGTTTTTACACCGGAGGGTCTTCTTTATCTGTATAATAGGTCATGTTGCCTGGCATGGAAGACCACTGATCATTTCTTTAGATTGATTTGGGCAGGCTCATTTCTTGGCATCTTATTTTATAAGCTTCTCTCTCTCTCTCTCCCCCTCTCTCTCTTTATTTTGCTTCCTATTTCCATATTTTATTCACCTTCAGGCCAGGAAGAAGGCTGTTCTGAGTCACTGCTCACTGAACATGCAAAGCTATTTTGGTGCATTCCTTTAGGTGTTCCCCCTTGAATTGAGTTCAGACCCAAGTTAACTTTTTCATCTGGTAATGTGCCCCCAGTGTCCCAGCACTGAGTCATTCTGGATCAATCTCTTTCTCTTCAGCTGTTCCAGATATCACATCTTCTGTTATGATTACATCCAGGACCTTTTCAGTTTTAATCCATTCATTTTTTTCTGCCCCTTCCTAGTTTTTGGAAGGGAGGTCCCAAGGTTCTTCACATTTCTGCGTGTTTGCTCTTCATAACTCACTTAACATTTCCTTAAGACATTTCTCATTCCTATTGAGATTTCCTTTAAAAGTTTCTCATTCTTATGGTTCATTCACACATCAAAATTGCCAATCAGGCCTATCTGTAAACCACATGCAAAACAATTTTTAGTCATTAATTTTTAACACACATACACCTATTATTTGCAAAATTTACCTGGGTATTTTCTATATTCCAGATCTTGGTTTTATCGCTACACAGCATTATCTTATTTAATCCTCCCAACTATTTCAAGAAGCAGATGTCATTTAAAACTCCCATTTTGGGGCACCTGGGTGGCTCAGTGGGTTAAGCCTCTGCCTTCAGCTCAGGTCATGATCTCAGGGTCCTGGGATTCTAGCCCCGCATCGGAATCTCTGCTCAGCGGGGAGCCTGCTTCCCCTCTCTCTCTGCCTGCCTCTCTGCCTACTTGTGATCTCTCTCTCTCTCAAATAAATAAATAAAATCTTTAAAAAATAAATAAAATAAAACTCCCATTTTATAGACGAAGAAGTTGAAGTTTATACAGATTAACTAACATGCCTACATTTTATTGTTATTGAATAGTATAGATGGATTTGGCTTGGACAGTTGATTTCAGAGCCCATATGTTTGATAGTATGAAATACTGTCTTCCAATAAATTTTTTAAAAATGTATGTATAGTAACTAGAATTGTCCATATCGCACAGTAGTCAATCAACAAGTACTTGTTCCTCTCCTTATCTCATTCATGTTCTCAGATCCATATAATTTGGGGGGACTAGTGGGATTTCTTTACAAGAAGTTTCTAATGTTGACCATGTAGGTAACTGATAACCTGATTACAATAAAGGAAGATTTGGAGTCATGTTAGAAACCCTTGAGATTAGATCAGAATCTCTAGACCACTGTCTATATTGTTACTGAACACAGAACATGTAAAAAAAAATCACATGCAACCTTCTAAATATGATTCGGACTAGAAACTTCCCTCCTCAATATAGAAAATTGGATAAGCTGCTTGCTAAAATCTTCTGATTCAGGTTGGATATTAGAATCCTGATATCAATTTCTTTATGCATGACTAACTTCCTTTACAAACACCTTTTTTTTTACTATGAAAAACACACATTCTTCAATCTCTGTGTTGAATTCTAAGCAGAAATAACAAATTCCATAACCTGTGTACCACAGATTTATTTTCTTTGTTTAGAAAACTAGATATGGCAGAAATAACAATGAAAATAATTTAAAAGGCTGAGCACAGACATATGTGTTTGACAGTCCACGTGGAGAGCACAGACCCTGGGCTCAGCTGACCTTCCACGGTGTTGGGATCAATCAGCTCTTCAAGCTTGGACAGTCCATGATGTTTATCAAACCCAACACCTTTACTTTGCAGACACCTTTACTTTGCTAAGGGAGAAATGGGGACTCAGACAAGAGTAGTGATCAGCAGGTTGGTCACCTCTGCACCTTGGTCACAGAAACATGGAATCAAGCCATCTGGAATCACTGCTGGGATCTAAAGCAGCTGTATTTGGTTCATTATAATGTGTGCTACTTTATTTTTTTTTAAAGATTTTATTTATTTATTGGAAAGATAGAGATCACAAGTAGGCAGAGAGACAGAGAGAGAGGAGGAAGCAGGCTCCCTGCTGAGCAGAGAGCCCGATGCGGGGCTTGATCCCTGGACTCTGGGATCATGACCTGAGCCGAAGGCAGAGGCTTTAACCCACTGAGCCACCCAGGCGCCCCATAATGTGTGCTACTTTAAAAGTGCCACAGTTTATTGCTTAATCTTATTTGAAAAAAACATTTACTTTATGGTTATGCAAAGTTACCTGTTTGGCTTTTAGGAAAAAAAAAAAACGTGTTTCCTTTATGTCCTATGCATCGATAGGAATATAAACAATGTTAAGGACCAGGCCATTTCTGATGACATGTACTGGGCAATAAATTGTCAGTGTGGGAGTTTAGAGGTCGAAAGATCATGTGGAAAAAGTCTTCTTTGAGTTTAAGAGAAAACTTTGGCCCAAAGAAGCCAAATGTCTCTCTAAAGTAATGAGAAAATACTTCTGAGGTCAAATCCGAACACACCTCAGGAATGTTTCAGGATAAACTTCAACGTCTATGCAACACCATTCTAATTTGGTTGTGGTAAATATAGGCTTCTGATCAGCAACTTGTCAAATACATTTATTTTTAAATCCCTCTTTACTTAAAAGCACATCTGCAGACTATTCTTAGCAGAGCTGTCACATCCGTGACAAACTTGTTTCTTAATTGACTGCAGCAATGAAGGACTCTCAAGGGTTAAATTTTAGTTGGCTAAATATTGTTATTAAAAATAGCAGTGCCATAAAGTAAAGCACCTATGCATTCTGGGGAAATCAGGAACCTGCTAATTTGTCTTAATAAGAAAAATGCTTGTGATTGAATACATTACATAGTTCATTTCAAAACCCAATCTGTATAACGACTTGTACATTAAAGATCAACACAGAGATTATAGCTATGACTGTGTAGGAAAATGGTGTCCTTGATAAACATGTAGCATTTGTGAAAAATATGCTGTACTGAAACATGATTTGTAATAGGGCAACTTGATTTGGGCAGCTCAACATGCAGAAAATTTCATACCATTACATTTTTCCCACAGAACACTAGCAGCCTTCTGAGGATCAGCTGGAAGGTTTCAGCTACAAGCAACTTATCTCTAAGGATATATTTTAAGTGGATTAAAAAGTTAGGATGTCTGTTAGGTATAACTATAGGCAAAACTAGGAAATGAGCAAATTTGTCTGGAAGTTCCTTCCCTTCGACTATGGTCATATGCAGTGCCCTGCTCTGTGCCCCACCCTCAGGGAACTCATGGGGTCCAAGAACGGTCCAAAACTTAAAATTTGTCTCCTGTCATCTTCTCGGGAATGCTTTCCTTTATTATACTCCATTCTAAGGAAGGAGAACCCTTCTATGTCTAGGGCACAAGGGGTATTAGTATGTCAAAAATTCAAACTAATCCTCCTTACTGTGTCATCAAACTGTTATATTATCCCCATAAGCAGACTGAGTGTTTTAACCAAGATAAAATGCATGCATCTTCTGAAAGCCCTGAGCAAGTGGCCCTCAGGCTGGAATTGGTGCACACTCTGGTAGACTGATGGGGTTGTGTTTTGACCAGCTAAGACTTCTGATACCATTGTGTGCGTGTGAGTGGCCCAGTTTTTGAAAGCATGAATATACCTTTGACTTAGAAGTGCTTGTAAGCATGCTTAAGGTGTATGTATAGTGAACTCTTACTGATTGTTGTAATATTAGGAGTGTATGATTGGCTGCAGGACGAACCCCACTTAAATTCACTTAAATTGCCAGGAAAAGGAGGGCAGGAAATATGTATCCCGCTCCCCCGCCCTCCCTCCCCCACATAATCTTGGAAGCCAGGCAAGGACAGCTCTGGGCTTAAATAAGCAGGCACAGTAGAACTGTGCAAATAATTTTTGAATCAAACTGTCCTTCCACTCAACAAATAAAAAAGTAGTTAAGTAGAAACACAATGGGGTTAATCTTCACCACACTAAGTGGGTGGAAAACCCATTACCATGAACAGATTTATACACGTAAGTCCAACACAATTCACATGAAACTGTTTGCAAACACTGTATGATGAATAATAATGATAAAACCAAAATCTTAGGACTATTTATTCTGTGCATGTTAATGAGCTTTTGTCTTCATATCACCAATCCCAAGATGAAATCTCATTTTCAACCTGGCTTGTATACTGTGATTGGATTTTATCTAATTAACTAATATCTGAACAGTTTGAATGACATTTGCATATATATATATGCAATGTCATATATAAATGTCATATTATATGCAATATATATTATATATATTTAGTATCAAGCAGAAATAGCCAAAAGGAAGGTTTTTGAATTTACATTAAGTTGTTTCATGAGATACTTTTAAAGATGCATATAATTATTTGTCATTGGTAGGATAATTCGAATTTACAAAAGTTTAGCTAACAATGCTCCCTTCTTAGCAAATTTATGTCATGTTACAAGTTTTAGGGAACAGAAATTATACTGTAGTTTTATACTGTAGTTCACTGTTAAATTTATCCAGCATATCTATAAATTGATCATATTTCACATGATATATATATATACACATATATATGCATTTTAAAGTAAGTAAACTATTTTTATTTTCATTTTTTTAAGCAAATTATTTTAAATAAAGAGGAAAACACACGATCTTGAATTAGTTTTTTTCTGGTGATTGCTACTTATTTAACCAACAGGACTCTTGTTCTTTATCCCTTCCTTCCACTCTTCAGTTACCAATCTTTATTGTCTACTCTACAGTAGATAATTAGCTCCCTTTTCTCCTCCTCAGTCCTTTTAATTATGTCTGTTTTACCAAAGGAATTCATTCTTTCAAGGAATGATGCTCCTATTGGAGAGAGGACAATACCTCTATCTCTGGGAGGTGAGATCCAGATGCTTAGAAACGCAAACTTCTCTTCCATTTTAAATGATCTTCGGTAGACCTGCAAGACCATATGTCTCACTGAAAAAAATGTTGTTCTTAAAAATAAGAGTATAAAAAAGGTAAATAAAGCTTGAGTTAATAATTTGTTTTGATTGTCTCTTCCTTATTAACCATTGTTCAGTAACACATATAGTAAAGGGAACTCCTGGGTTCCATAGGCAAATAACTGTAAAATGCCACCATTAGTGAATTCTGTACAGATTCACTATTACTGTATGCCATTAATGAAAACAAAAACTCCCTCTCTGATGTGTTAGAATTCCAAGGCAAAGCTTGTTTGTTAGCTAATGTTTAAGAAATTATAAGGCAATTACATTTATAAATATTTAGCTCTGTTCCTCTGTACTACAGTTTTTTCTCAATATTTTGAATGGAAAAAATAGTTCTTGGGTTGGAAACAAACCCAGCTGCTGTCAGTAAAGTACCATATACACTTAGAAAAATAAATTTGTTTTCTAAATGTAAATTTTAAAATATTTTAAATAAATGAAAAAAGCAATGCTTTGTCAAGAGGCCGTTTGTCTCCCTGAAGATTGGATGGGGTGGGCAAGCAGTCAATAGTGATTTAAATCTACTTGTTACTTCGCTGAAAAGGGGCTTCAGGGAACCCCAGAAAGACCCATACTGAAACATGAGTTTCATGATCTTCCTTTTCTTTGCACTTCTCTGATTTCAGTGGGGAGGTAATGTCAAGGAGAAAAGGAGCTTTTTTTGTTATGGAAAAGTTGATGGAAATAAGGTCAAGGTAGGGTGTTAGATAAGAAGGCTTTCAGAAGAAAGGGGAATAAAGGAGATGTAAATAACATAATTTCTCTGATAAACGGAATTTTCTGAGAACTTCATATTTCTCCCAATGTTTTCACATCCACAAAACAACATAGAACATGTATATGTGTTGAACTACCCATCACTACCTATCAAAATAAAGGTTTATTATTATTATTATGTTATGTTAGTCACCCTACAGTACATCATTAGTTTTTGATATAGTGTTCCAAGATCATTGTTTACGTATAACACTCAGTGGTCCATACAATACATGCACTCTTTAATACCCCACCAGGCTCACCCATCCCCCCCACTCCCCTCCCCTCTAAAACCCTCAGTTTGTTTCTTGGAGTCCACAGTCTCTCATCATCTTCCCCTCTGATTCCCCGCCTTCACTTTTCCCTTCATTCTCCTAATGTCCTCCACGCTATTCCTTAAGTTCCACAGGTAAGTGAAACCATATGATAATTGACTTTTCTCTGCTTGACTTATTTCACTCAGCATAATCTCCTCCAGTCCCATCCATGTTGATCCAAAGTTAGGTATTGATCCTTTCTGATGGCTGAGTAATATTCCATTGTATATAGGGACCACAACTTCTTTAACCATTTGTCTGTTGAAGGACATCTCGGTTTTTTCCATAGTTTGGCTATTGTGGACATTGCTGCTATGAATACTGGGGTACATATGGCCCTTCTTTTCACTACATCTGTGTCTTTAGGGTAAATATCACAATAAAGGTTACTGCTAATACCAATGAATCTTCCCCATGCTGCCCCTCCGTGGCTACTCCTGGCCCCCTAACACTATATGCCTCTTTCTAACTGGAGACAAAGTCAGACTGGTTACCAGGATTATACAATAATAAAGAGTTTACAATAGCTCAGAGGTGAAAAATATGCACTTACACAGTGCTTACTCTGTGCCAGGTGCTATTTCAAGAGCTTTACAAATATTGAATCTTCACAAAATCCCTAGGAGAAAGGTACTACAGGTGACCTCATATTACAGATATGGCACAGAGGAGTTAAAATAGTTGTTCGAAGTCACCCAGCAAATAAATGATGAAGCTAGGATCCCAACTCATGTGGTTGGGCTCCAGAGCTCATGCTCTTAAACGTATTTTTTTATCCCATTTTTTAAAATTATTTTTAAAAAATTTCTTAAAATTTTTAATTGTTTATAAACATATAATATATTTTTATCCCCAGGGGTACATGTCTGTGAATCGCCAGGTTTACACACTTCACAGCACTAACCGTAGCACATACCCTCCCCAATGTCCATTACCCCACCCCCCTCTCCCGATCCCCCTTCCCCCAGCAACCCTCAGTTTGTTTTGTGAGATTAAGAGCCACTTAAGATTTGTCTCCCTCCTGATCCCATCTTGTTTCTTTTCTTCTTTTCCTACCCCCCCAAGCCCCCATGTTGCATCTCCACTTCCTCATATCAGGGAGATTATATGATAGTTGTCTTTCTCTGATTGAATTATTTCACTAAGCATGATACCCTCTAGTTCCATCCACGTCGTCGCAAAAGGCAAGATTTCATTTCTTTTGATGGCTGCATAGTATTCCATTGTGTATATATACCACTTCTTCTTTATCCATCCATCTGTTGATGGACATCTAGGTTCTTTCCATAGTTTGCCTATTGTAGACATTGCTGCTATAAACATTCCGGGGCACGTGCCCCTTCAGATCACTACGTTTGTATCTCTAGGGTAAATACCCAGTAGTGCAATTGCTGGGTCATAGGGTAGTTCTATTTTCAACTTTTTGAGGAACCTCCACGCTGTTTTCCAGAGCGGTTGTACCAGCTTGCATTCCCACCAATAGTGTAGGAGAGTTCCCCTTTCTCTGCATCCTTGCCAGCATCTGTCATTTCCTGACTTGTTAATTTTAGCCATTCTGACTGGTGTGAGGTGATATCTCATTGCGGTTTTGATTTGTATTTCCCTGATGCCGAGTGATGTGGAGCACTTTTTCATGTATCTGTTGGCCATCTGGATGTCTTCTTTGCAGATATGTCTGTTCATGTCCTCTGCCCATTTCTTGATTGGATTATTTGTTCTTTGGGTGTTGAGTTTGATAAGTTCTTTTTAGATTTTGAACACTAGCCCTTTATCTGATATGTCGTTTGCAAATATCTTCTCCCATTCTGTCAGTTGTCTTTTGGTTTTGTTGACTGTTTCCTTTGCTGTGCAAAAGCTTTTGATCTTGATGAAATCCCAATAGTTCATTTTTGCCCTTGCTTCCCTTGCCTTTGGTGATGTTCCTAGGAAGACATTGCTGCGGCTGAGGTCGAAGAGGTTGCTGCCTGCGTTCTC
>PISX010021444.1:0-33658 GCA_004024625.1 Mellivora capensis
AAAAAAAAAAAAAAAGAATGAGGTAAAATAAAACATCTTTAGATGAAGATTGAGAAAGTTTATTCCTCCTTAGTCCTTCACCAAAAGAACTTCCAAAAAATGTGCTTCAGAAATGAAAGCCAAAAAAAAAAAAAAGTGAAACACTAAGGTAAGAGTAAACAGTTATTTAAATATAAATGTGTGTTTACTAAAAAACAAACAAACAAACATGTGTTTACTAAAATAAGAGAGGGAGCCTGGTTAGCTCAGTTGGTTAAGATTCTGGCTCTTGATTTTGGCCCAGGTCATGATCTCAGGGTCCTGAGATCAAGCCTTACATCAGGCTCTCTGCTAAGCATGGAGCCTGCTTAAAATTCTCTCTCTCTCTCTCTCTTTCTCTTCCCTTCCCTTGATCATGCTCTCTCCCTCTCTCTGTCCCTCTCTAAAAAACATGATAAAATAAAATAAGAGAAAGAGAAATAGAGACTAAGATTAGAAAGGATTAAAAAATGGAGTGGAATGAAAATTCCAGAAAATAGCATAAAAAAAGGATTTGGAGTTAAAATATTTTATGACCCTGTATTACACAGTTAGAATTAAATAATATTAAATTTAGATTTGCTATATCAAACATGGATGATAAAAACTTTAAAAATAACTACTAGAAAGACAGAAGTAGAATACAGATCTGCTAAGTTAATATGCAGAAATGGTGAATTAAAAAACAGTTCTGTATAATTGAAATCAGGCAATAAAAACAACACAGCAAATAAACAAAATGAAGTAAAGATAAATATTGGCAGGCAAACAAGGGTGACATTTGTTCAACCAAGAAACCTCTCACTAAAGGATTATATTTTAGGGAAAGATGCTTTAAGTCTTTAACATAGAGGTGATACTTTCTACATCTTGGGATAATGCATTTTATAGCATGCAAAGTAAGATCAGTATACTTCTCATGATACAATTTAAATGAACAAAAATAAAATAATTTAGGATGAAATTTTAAAGTCTAATTTTATGTTATTATGTGGAATACTTATTAATGGTTTATTGGCTGCTATTTAGCCATATTAATTTATCCCAGACATGGACACTAGAATTTGTTCCATTTAATAGATGAACAGAAATTAAGGTGATGAAGAATTCAGTGACTTACAAAGACACAAGATGACAATTAATAGATCACAGACTCAAACCTAGTTCTTTCAACTCAAAAAAGGATTTTTGACTGGATAAACATATTAATTAATATGTATGTATCAAAGACTTCATAATCATTTGACTTCTAGTTTCACCTTGAATATGTAAAAGCTTGGCAGACATCATTTCCATCCTTATACAACAAGAGAGATCTGGAAAAATAATCAAAACAAATGAATTTCTCTGAATCATTAGAGAGACAGGGAACTTATATTGTAGAGCAAATAGCCAACACCAAAATCTGGAGATACTGGCATATCAGAGTCATATACAAAATCTATTATATGCATACCTAGACCAGAAACTGCTGGAGCCATAAAGTGGTAGGAAAATATAATTGGTAATTTCAACAAATTGTGATGACTATGAATGGACTAGCCCTTAAAGTGAGAGTCTTCTGGGGGCTAGAATATCTGGGGGGTCCAGATATGCTCATGGACTTTTATCACCAGATTTTCAAGATAAGGATGTGAGAAAAATTGTTTCCTGGCTCTGGTAAAGAGAGAAGAGTAACATTGTGAGATGCTCCCAGAACATTTTTCACATTAAAATAGTAGACTCAGGGTGCCTGGGTAGCTCAGTGGGTTAAAGCCTCTGCCTTTGGCTCAGGTCATGATCCCAGGGTCCTGGGATGGAGCCCCACATCTGGCTCTCTGCTCAGCAGGAAGCCTGCTTCCCCCTCTCTCTCTGCCTGCCTCTCTGCCTACTTGTGATCTCTGTCAAATAAATAAATAAAATCTTTAAAAAAATAATAGACTCTAGGGTAAGACTGATAAAGCCTTATCTCAGTTGAGTCAAAAGGCATTGTTCACACTTTAGCTCCTCCTAGACTAAGGGAAGGGGAGAAGCTATGCCACTGGGGAATCATTTATGGAGGTCAAAACCCTCTTTTAGATGAAGATGGAGGTCACAGACCTGCTAGAGACACAGACCTACTAAAAGATGGATATTTGATCGTAAGTTCAGAGAACACTTGCCCTCCTCCACACCTTACCTCCAAACAACTAGGGCCCTAAGACATAGAGATTTATAGGTGAAGGGCTGCAAGATGCCCACTTCCTGATAAGGGGTATTTAAGGAAACCCAAAGACAATAGGAAAAACAAAAAAGGGCAGGAGGGGAATCTGAAACCCCTGGCAAATAAATTACAGCAAACATTAAACACAGTCTCACACATAGCCAGGTTAAAATAAATCCTCACTTCTTTACTTTGTTTCCTATTATCCAACTCAACTCATCCAGTTATCAACAACAAAAAAATTATAAGGCATACCAAAAGCTAAGAAAAAGCATAATCAAACCTAGTAGCAGGACCAGACTCAGACATGGTACAGAAGTTGGACTTATCAGATACAATTTTAAGTATCTATGATTAACCTGTTAAGGATTCTGTTGGAAAACACATCATGCAAGAATATACGGATAATTTAAGCAGAAAGATGGAAACTCTAAGAGACTATTTTAAAAGGAAATGAGAGGAACCAATACACTGAATAGAAATGAAGAATGTCTTCAGGGTTTGATCAGTAGACTAGACACAGCACAGGAGGAAATTAGGGAGTCTGAAGATAGATCAATGAAGTGTAAAAAAAAAAAAAGAAAAGAAAAAGTAAAAGGTAGGATCCCAGAATTGTGGGATTATTTCAAAAGATGTAACATATATATGATTGGAATATCAGAAGGAGAGAAAAGAAGAAAGCAAAAGAAATAGTGATAAAGACTGAGAACTTTACAAAATTAATGACAGACACCAAAGAAGAGAGAACACCAAGCCAATTAAATACCAAACCAACTATAATTAGGCATACCATATTGAAACTGCAGGAAATCTTAGACAAAAAGAAAATCTTGAGACAAATTGGCAGTGGGAAGTCATCTTATCTAGAGAGAAAAAAAGGTGAATTCTAGAACATTTCTCACCAGGAACCATGCACACAAGAAGAGGGTGGCATAAAAATTTTAAGATGTTGAAATTAAATAAATAAATAAATAAAAATACCAACCTATAGCCAGTGAAATTATCCTTCAAAAGTCAGACAAACAAAACTGAGTCAATTTGTGGTCAGGAGAAACATCTCTGCAAGAAATGATAAAAAGTTTTTCAGTAAGAAGGAAAAGATATAGGTAAAAAACTTAGATCTACCTCAAGAAAGGGAGAATGTTGTAGAAGGAATAATAAGGTAAAATAAAACCTATTTTTTAATATTCTGGATAAATTTAGAAAATAACAGTTTAAAATCAATAAAAGTAACTATGGATTGGGTATGTAATGTATAAATAGCTGAAATAAATGAGAGCCAAGTCACAAGGATCAAGAGGGAAGAACTGGGAAGACACAGATATAAGGTATCTTCACTGCCCTGGAATACAATAATGTTATTTGAAAGAAAACTTATTACCTAGGACTGTATATCGTATGTCGAGGACAACTAATAATTCCTAAAAGTATGATTGATACACTAAAGGATGGCATAAAATAGATACATACAAAATGCTAAGTTAAAATCAGAGAAGGGAGAAAAAAACAAAGAGCAAATCTAACAAATAGAAAATAATTACAAAGGGGTAGATATTATTCTATCACAGCAAACAGTTTAAATGTGAAGAGCTAAATATACCAATTAAAGTATAGAGATTAATAGAGTGAAAAGAAAAAGATGTGACTACATATTCTTTACAAGAAACCATTTAAAATATGCACATTTGATTGGCTTAAAAGTAAAGGAATGGAGAATAGGAGAAATGTATGCCATGTTAGAATTAATCAAAATTGCTAGCATATTAATTTTAGAAAGAGAGATATTTGAATGAGCAAGATTATCAGGGACAAAGAGGGCATTGCATAATGATAAAGGGTAAAATTGTTGAAGAACGGATAAAAACCCTAAACATGTATAAACCTAACAACAGAGCAGAAAAAGATGAGGCAAAAACTAATAGATTTAGAAACAGAAAACTCCACTATTGTGTACCAAGGAACTGGACAGATCCAGCAGGCATAAAATCAGCAAGAACATAATTGAACTGAACATCACTATCAATCAAGTGGATACAATTGACATAAGGAATACTTCATCCAACAACAATGAATTACACATTTTCCCCAAGCTCACATAGGATACTCAGCAAGAGGGATTAATTCTAACTTGTAAAATACTCTTCAAATTTAAAATAGTAGAAATCAAACAAAGTATGTTCTCAGACCACAAAAAATGGGATTGGAAATAAATAACAAAGAGATAGCTGGAAAATCTTTAGCTATATGGAAATTAAACAACACAGTTTAAAACTCACAAGAGTCAAAGAAGAAATTTCAAGAAAAATTAAAAGCTATTTTGGAATATGTGAAAATAAAAGTACAATTTATCAAATTTGGATACAGCAGTAGGGCTTAGAAGTAAATGTATAGTATTAAATGCATATATTAGAAAAAAATGTATTTAAAATTGATAATATAAGCCTTCATCTTAGAAACATAGAAAAATAAGAGCAATTTATGCCCATTGTAAGCATAAGAAAATAAGCAATTATTCTTACAAGCAAGTAGAAATTAGAACACAACTTAATAAAAGTGAAGGGAGAAGTGGGGGGTTTCAGATGGTTAAGTGTTCTATCCTTCATTTCGGCTCAGGTCATGATCTCATGGCTGTGGGACTGAGCCCCGTATTGGGCTCTATGTTCCATGGGGAATCTGCCTGAGATTCTCTCTCTCGCATTTCCCCTGTTCATACATACTCCCTTGCTCTCTCTCTCCCAAAGAAAACCCCCAAAACTTAAAAACAAACAAACAAATATATGTGAAAACAGGAAAATAATAGAGAAAATTAACAAAAATGAAAGCTGATAATTTGAACATCAATAAAATTGATAAATTTCTAGCCTAACACACCAAGGATAGAAAGAAGAAACACAAATTATCAATAATATTAATGAAAAAAAGTCTATTACTGTTTACATTAAAGAATAATAAAGCAATACTTATGATGAGCTCAAGAATCCCAAATTTGATAACTAAGATGAAGTGGATTAATTCCTCAAAAGACAAAAACTACCAAAACACACAAGGAGAAATAGACAATATGAATAGTCCGATACCCATTAAAGGAATTGTGCATTAGTGAATGACCTTCCAGGAAAGGAAGGAAGGAAGTAGGGAAGGAGGAAGAGAGAGAGAGAGAGAGAGAGAGAGAGGAAAAGAGAAAAATGGAGACAGAGAGAGAGAAAGAAAGAAGGAAGAAAAGGAGAGAAAAAGAGAGAAAGGGAGAAGGAGAGAGGGAGGGAGAGGGGAAGAAAGAAAGAGCAGCAGGAGGAGGAGGAGATGAATGGAAGGGAGGGAGAAATAAGGAGAGAGAGAAGGAAAGAAAACAGAAAGAGACAATGGGGCAGGGGAAGAAGAGAAAGAAGAAAAGAGACGGAAACATAGAAAAAAAACACAGAGAGAAAAACAAAGATGAAGACATAGAGAGGAAGGAATAGAGAGGGGAAAGACAGCAGATAGAAAGAAAGAGTTTAGAGATTGAAAAGGAAGAAATAAAACTGATTTCCTTCCTAGATGGTATAACAGACTATGTAAAAGTTCCAAAGATGCTATAAGCAAACTCCTGGAATCAATAAGCATATATAGCAAGTTTGCAGCATATTTAAGATCAATATGTAAAAGTCAATTGTTTTCCTATAAACCAGCAATGAAAAAGTAAAATTAAAGAAAATTAAATACCATTTGTAGCGCTCCCAAAATGAAATACCTAGGCATAAAGGTAACAGAATATGTACAAAATTTATATGTAGAAAACTATAAATTGTTGATGGAAAAAAACAAAGATCTACATGGACCAATACATGATGATAATGGATTAGAAAACTCAATATTATTAAGACAACAATTCTTCTCAAGTGGTCCATAAATTCAGTGCAAACCAATCAAAATGTCAGAAAACTATTTTTATAAATAGCTATAAACTCATCTAAACGTCATATGGAAAGGCAAAGGACCCGGAAGAGCCAATGCAGTACTGAAGAACACAGAACTCAAAGGATCATGATATTGGAAGAACAGACATATATATCATAGATAGAAAGCTCAGGAACAGATTTACATAAAAATAAACAACAATTGTTTTTTTACCTAAAAAAGATTTATGTAAAACATATTTACATAAATGTAAAACATAAATATGTAAATATTTATATGTAAATATAAATTATGTTTATATGTAAATATAATTACATATAAATAAATTTATAAATGAAATTTCTGAATAAATAAAATTTATATGTAAATATAAATATGTAAAATATTTACATAAATATGTAAAATCTGTTTTCTGTAAAACAGATTTACATAAAACTAAACAACAAATTGTCCTTTTACTAAGACAATTTGATGAAGAAAGGGTAACTTTTTCAATAGCCATATGTAAAAAACAAAATAAAACCCCAAATCTCAACACCTACCTTATGCTTTGGATAAAAATGGACTTAAAAACCTCATTCATGGGACGTCTGGGTGGCTCAGTTGGTTAAGCGGCTGCCTTCAGCTCAGGTCATGATCCCAGCGTCCTGGGATCGAGTCTCACATCGGGCTCCTTGCTCAGCAGGGAGCCTGCTTCTCCCTCTGCCTCTGCCTGCCACTCTGTCTGCCTGTGCTCGCTTGTTCTCTCTCCCTCTGTCTCTGACAAATAAATAAATAAAATCTTAAAAAAAAAATGGACTTAAAATTATTAAGGACCTAAATGTAAAATTCAAAATGATAAAATTGCCAGTAGAAAAATCTCTGTGGCCTTGGGTTTGGTGATGATTTTTTACATATAATATCCAAAGAATGATACATAAAAGAAAAAATTGACAATTTGGACTTATAAAAGTTAAAAACTTCAGTTCTATGAAAGAATGAAATGATAAGCCATAGACTGGAGAACATAGTAACAAATCAGATAATCTGATAAAGGATTTTGACCCCAAATATACAGAAAACACTTAAGCCAAATGGTAAGAAAACAATCACCTAATTTTAAAATGATCTGAACAGACGGCATGCCAAAGAAGATACACAGATGGTAAATGAGCATATGAAAATATGTTCAACATCATTTGTCGTTTAGAAATGCAGATTACAACAAGATACCACCACATCCCAGTTAGAATGACTAAAATAAAATAAAAAAAACTCACAATATTAATATATGGTCAGGAGTTAGAATATGTGGGGCACCTGGGTGGCTCAGTGGGTTAAAGCCTCTGCCTTCGGCTCAGGTCATGATTTCAGGGTCCTGGATCGAACCCCGCCTCTGGCTCTCTGCTCAGCAGGGAGCCTGCTTTCCTACCTCTCTCTGCCTGCCTCTCTGCCTACTTGTGATCTCTCTCAGTCAAATGAATAAATAAAATCTTTAAAAAAAAAGGACTCAGAATATAAAGCCTTTCATTCATTGTTTCTGGGAATGTGAAAATAGTACAGCTGCTTTGAATAAGTTTTTGCAGTTTCCTACAAAGCTAAACATAATCTTACCATAAAATCTAGTAATCACACTGCAAGGTATTTACCCAACTAATTTGAAAACTTATGTCCACGAAACACCTACATGCAAATATTTTTTATTTTACTCACAATCACCAAAGCCTGTATTATTCTCACAATTTTTCTGTGAATCTAAAACTGTTCTAAAATTTGAGGCTTGTTAAAAAGTAATGCCAGTCTATATTCTGAAGATAAATCAAGAATAAACTTGAGCAGGAAAGATATATCACTTGCATTTAATATATTTGTGAGGGCACTGAGGAAATCAAAAGTGATTTACCTAAAGTGCTATAAAATCTCAACAGTCTCAATGACAGAACAACTTAATCTCGTTAATTGTATTGCCAATTTTTATTTCTCAGAAACTTCCACATTATGAAGAGTAAGACTTAAGGTTGAATGGTCTAAAGACTTCTGATATTCTGGGGCACCCTTCCTAAAACATCCAGGTAAAACAGCTGCGTTCTTATCTCCTGAGCCATGAGAAGCCTGGACACCTGATTATTTCCAAGAGACTCTAGAGGAGGACGTCTTCCAATTCAGCTCCTGCCGCGGCCTCCTCCTAACTGCCACGTACTCCCTCCACCAACCACCCTTCCATCCTATTTCTGTTCCCATTTCACTGCCTATTGGACACAGCTCCTTTTACTTAACTTCAGCCAAAGCAATCCTAACATCGTTTTTCTTTCTACCATATAGCAGAAACAAAAAGCAACTTTAATTTCAGTGTGTCTGGTAGTTGCCATCTATCCTCTGTTGTGGATTTCTGAGAAACAAACATCTTAGGCCATAATGATTAGGTCACAAGGCCTCTCCCCTACATTTCTGTTTCATCTCTTACCCTTCACAGCAGGGTTGATTTATAAAATCTCAAAATTCTATTCTTTATTATTCAGAGGAGCTCACTTATCCTTTTGCTTTGGCCTTTATTTCAACATACTCCAAAAGAGGAAGAAAGTTAATTTTTATTAGGTCCAAGTACATTCATCAAGGTTGTTTTCAAAATGAAGACTCTTGTATTCTGACATGAACCATGCCACTGAAATAGTTTATTCTAAAAAAATAAGAAAAAAATATATAATTACTGCAAGTATAAAAATAGTCCTCCCATCCTTAAAACAGGACACGTAAGTTATCAAAACTAACAGCTAGTATCTGTGTATACTACATTGCAATCTATACACTTATAATCATTGTCTTGCTTTAGACCAAATTTCTGAATTTGCATCTCAAAACTAACCTTGCCTAACTTAAGCAAAAAGAACATTTATCGAAAGCATAGTGGGGTCATTTAAAAACTGAACAAAAATGATCAATGAATCTTTAGAAACCAGGTAAGTTCTGGGGCAAAAGGTAGTGGGAATTAGGGATCTTCATCCAGGGGCACTGTTATGATGTAAGTAGGCTTGCATGCACTTCCAATTTTATGTCTCTGTGCAAACGTCAACATTCCATTGAGAAGATTTCTTTGGGGGTGCAAGGGTGGCTCAATTCGTTAAGCTTCTGCTTCTGGCTCAGGTCATGATCCCAGGGTCTTGGGATCAAGCTCTGCATTGAGCCCACTAATCCCCTCAATTTGGGTCTACTCACTCCACTGAAATAATAGTGATGATATGAATATCAATATTTTTGCATATTCTCAGATAACATGTGAAATTCATTCTGTTGGTATAAGGGAAGAAATACATTTCACTGAAACAAATTTTCACTTAACAATAAAAAAATTTGATCATTTGAAATAATCTCTAAAAATCTGAAATTGATCTGAATTTAAAAGCAGTAAAGCAGGACATTTATGAAACAAAGTTAGATTGAACTTCCTAATGGGTAGTTCAGACACATAAATTATGTATCAGTTTAGACACAAATTATGTATCAGGTTAGAAAAGGAAAACAGATCTTTCAAAGTTGAAAATCACAGGAGAAAAAACAAAGTGAGAGATTGTGATACTTATAGATTTCAGCCAAAACCAAGAAGGAAATTTTTAGATTAGTATACCTTAAATTTACAAATGTTACATATTAAATATATTTCAATAAAAAAGTTTTCAAAAGCCCACTAAAATTTATCTGACCTTAATATAAAATATTCTTGAACTGTAACCTTTCTAAAGAAATCTTGACAAAGAAAAACAATCCCAGATTTTAAGACATACTACAAAGCTGTAACAATTAAAACAGTATGGTACAGGCACAGAAACAGGCACATCGATTATCAAGACAGGAAAGAGAGCCCCAAAACAAACCCATGATTATATGGTCAATTAGTCTACAACAAGGAAGGCAAGAATATGCAATTAGAAAAAGAAAGTATCTTAAATAAATGGTGCTGGAAAAACTAGACAGCTACATGTTAAATAATGAAATTGGACCACTCTCTCACACCATACACAAAAATAAACTCAAAATGGATTAAAGCCATAACTGCAAAATGGGAAATAATAAAAGTCCTAGAAGAAAACATAGGCAATAATCTCTTTGATAGTGGCTTTAGCAACATTTTTCTAGATATGTATCTTTGGACAAGGGAAACAAAAGCAAAAATAAATTATTAGGACTACACCAAAATAAGAAGTTTTTCACAGCAAAAGAAACCATCAAAAAAAAAAAAAAAGAAAAGAAAAGAAAAGAAAAGGCAACCTACCGAATGAAAGAAATTTGCAAATGATATATCTGATAAGGGGTATATATCCAATATATATAAAGAACTTTTTCAACTCAACACCAAAAAACAAATAATTGATTAAAAATAGGCAGAAAACTTGAATAAACATTTTTTGAAAGATGACATACAAATGGCCAAGAGACACATGAAAAGATGTTCAGTGTCACTCATCTTATCATCATGGAAATGCAAATCAAAACCATAGTGAAATATTACCTTATACCTGTCAGAATGGCTAAAATCAAAAAGACAAGAAATGAAAGTGTAGGTAAGGATGTGAAGAAAAAGAAACAATTGTTCACTGTTGGTGGGAATTTTGTTTTGATTTTTTTTTTAACATATAATGTATTATTTATCCCTGGGGTACAGGTCTGTGAATCATCAGGCTTACACATTTCACAGCACTCACCAGAGCACATAACCTCCTCAATGTCTATAACCCAGCCACCCTATCCCTATTCCCCTACCCCCCAGCAACCCTCAGTTTGTTTTGTGAGATTAAGAGTCTCTTATGGTTTGTCTCCCTCCTGACTGTTAGTGGGAATTTAAATTGGTGCAACCACTGTGGAAAACAGTACGAGGATTCCTCAAAAAAATAAAAATAGATATATCTTATGATCCAGGAATTCCACTCTTGGATATTTACCTGAAGAAAACAAGAACACTAATTCAAAAAGATATATGCACTCCTATGTTTCTAGCAGCATTATTTACAATAGCCAAGATATGGAAGCAACTCAAGTCTCCATCAACAGAAGAATGGATAAGAAGATGTGATATATATATGCAATGGATGGACCTAGAGAGTATTATGCTAAGGGATAAGACAGAGAAACACAACTAACAAATGATTTCACTTATGTGTTGAGTCAATAAAACAAAACAAACAAATAAACCAAAAAACAGACTCAAATATAGAGAACAAAACTGGTAGTTGACAGAGAAAAGCTGAGTGAGGGAAGGGGTGAAATAAGTAAAGAGGATTAAGAAGTACAAACTTCCGGAGGAGGAGTCAAGATGGCGGAGAAGTAACAGGCTGAGACTACATCAGGAAGCAGGAGATCAGCTAGATAGCTTATCAAACCATTGCAAACACCTAAAAATCCAACAGGAGATCGAAGAGGAGAAGTGCAGCAATTCTAGAAACAGAAAATCAACCACTTTCTGAAAGGTAGGACCGGCAGAGAAGTGAATCCAAAGCGAAGGGAAGATAGACCCCGGGGGGAGGGGCTGGCTCCCGGCAAGCGGCAGAGCAACAGAGCACTAAATCAGGACTTTTAAAAGTCCGCTCCACTGAGGGACATCGCTTCAGAAGCTGGGGTGAAGCCCATGTGGGGTCAGCGTGGCCCCACGTCCCAATGGGTCACAGAAAGATCGGGGATGTATGAGTTTCGCAAAGCTCGCAGGTATTAGAGTCAGGAAGCTGGCTACAGAGACAGAGCCAAGGAGTGAGCTCTCACCTCCGGGTTACCTTGAACCAGTCACAAGCTGGGTGAGCTCAGCATGCAGACAGAGGCAAGGGAGACGGGAGTGACTGAGCGCTATTCTGAGGGCGCACTGAGGAGTGGGGCCCCAAGATCTAGGCTACTCCGGGCCGGAGATTGGGAGGTTGCCATTTTCATTCCTGTCCTCCGGAACTCTATGGAAAGCATTCAGGGAACAAAAGCTCCCAAAGGAGAACCAAGCAGATTACTTAGCCCGGCCCCTGGTAAGGGCGGTGCAATTCCACCTCGGGCAAAGACACTTGAGAATCACTACAACAGGCCCCTCCCACAGAAAATCAACAAGAAATCCAGCCAAGACCAAGTTCACATACCAAGGAGAACAGCGGAGTTCCAGAGGAGGAGAAAGCAAAGCATGGAATTCATGGCTTTCTCCCCATGATTCTTTAGTCTTGAAATTAATTAAATTTTTTTTCTTAATTTAATTTTTTTCTCCTGCTAATTTTTTTTAACTTTTACCCTTTCTTTTTTTAACGTTTTTTAACCAGTTTATCTTAACAATACCTTTCATAAAAAAATAATAATCCTTTATGAACCTTCATTATTATAGTCATATTTTATAGTTCATTGTATCTAACTTTATTTTTTGTATACATATAGGGTTTTTTCTTCTAAAAAATTGGGTATGACTTCTTCTAAGAGATCAAAATATACCCTATATCTAGCTCCAGGCTTGTTCTAGTCTCCAGCCCAAGCAAGTTCTCTCCACTTTCTTTTTCTTTATTCTCCCAGCCAACTTACTTTATCAACTCCTTTTTTAGAAATTAAAAAAAAAAATTTTTTAATCTTTATAGGCATATTCCATCCCTTCATTGTGTTTACCCTTATATATGTTTTTCATTCTTTAAAATTTTGAGAGGTAGTTTCTTCTAAGAGACCAAAATACTACCAAAATTAAGTGGGTGACCCTGTTCTAGTCACCAGTCTAATATATATATATTTTTTTTTCTTTTTTACATTTTTTCTTTATTTGTTTTCTTTTATAAATTTTTTTTTTTCTGAACTTCTTTTTATCCCATTTCTCCCCCCTCCCCCACACGATTTGGGGTCTCTTCTGATTTGGTTAAAGTGCATTTTCCTGGGGTTTTGCCACACTTTTAGTATTTTATTTGCTCCTTCATATATTCTTATCTGGACAAAATGACAAGGCAGAAAAACTCACCATGAAAAAAAGAACAAGAGGCAGTACCGAAGGCTAGGGACCTAATCAATACAGACATTGGTAATATGTCAGATCTAGAGTTCAGAATGATGATTCTCAAGGTTCTAGCTGGGCTCGAAAAAAGCATGGAAAATATTAGGGAAACGCTCTCTGGAGAGATAAAAGCCCTTTCTGGAGAAATAAAAGAACTAAAATCTAATCAAGTCCAAATAAAAAAAAACCTATTAATGAGGTGCAATCAAAAATGGAGACTCTTACTGCTAGGATAAATGAGGCAGAAGAAAGAATTAGTGAAATAGAAGACCAAATGACAGAATAAAGAAGCTGAGCAAAAGAGAGATAAATACTGGGCCTCAAGGAGAGAACTCGAGAGATAAGTGACACCATAAGATGAAACAACATTAGAATAACTGGGATTCCAGAAGAAGAAGAAAGAGAGAGGGGAGCAGAAGGTATATTGGAGAGAATTATTGTAGAGAATTTCCGTAATATGGCAAAGGGAACAAGCATCAAAATCCAGGAGGTGCAGAGAACCCCCCTCAAAATCAACAAGAAGAGGTCCACACCCCATCACCTAATAGAAAAATTTACAAGTCTTAGTGACAAAGAGAAAATCCTGAAAGCAGCGTGGGACAAGAAGCCTGTAACATACAATGGTAAAAATATTAGATTGGCAGCAGACTTATCCACAGAGACCTGGCAGACCAGAAAGCACTGACATAATATATTCAGAGGACTAAACGAGAAAAACATGCAGCCGAGAATACTATATCCAGCTAGGCTATCACTGAAAATAGGAGAGATAAAAAGCTTCCAGGACAAACAAAAACTGAAAGAATTTGCAAACACCAAACCAGCTACAGGAAATATTGAAAGGGGTCCTCTAAGCAAAGAGAGAGCCTAAAAGTAGTAGATCAGAAAGGAACAGAGACAATACAGTAACAGTCACCTTACAGGCAATACAATGGCACTAAATTCATATCTCTCAATAGTTACCCTGAATGTTAATGGGCTAAATGTCCCAATCAAAAGACAAAGAGTATCAGAATGGATAAAAAAACAAAACCCATCAATATGCTGCATACAAGAAACTCATTTTAGAACCTAAGACACCTCCAGATTTAAAGTGAGGGGGTGGAAAACAATTTACCATGCTAATGGACATCAGAAGGAACCTGGGGTGGCAATCCTTATATCAGATCAAATGGATTTTAAGCCAAAGACGATAATAAGAGATGAGGAAGGATACTATATCATACTCAAAGGGTCTGTCCAACAAGAAGATCTAACAATTTTAAATATCTATGCCCCTAACGTGGGAGCAGCCAATTATATAAACCAATTAGTAACAAAATCAAAGAAACAGATCAACAATAATACAAGGGGATTTTAACACCCCCCTCACTGAAATGGACAGATCATCCAAGTAAAAGATCAACAAGGAAATAAAGGCCTTATATGACACACTGGACCAGATGGATATCACAGATATATTCAGAACATTTCATTCCAAAGCAACAGAATACACATTCTTCTCTAGTGCACATGGAACATTCTCCAGAATAGATCACATTCTGGGTCATAAATCAGGTCTCAACCAGTATCAAAAGATTGGGATCATTCCCTGCATATTTTCAGACCACAATGCTCTGAAGCTAGAACTCAATCACAAGAAGAAATTTGGAAAGAACCCAGATACATGGAGACTAAACAGCATCGTTCTTCCTTTTTTTTTTTTTTTTTAAGATTTTGTTTATTTATTTGACAGAGAGATCACAAGTAGGCAGAGAGGCAGGCAGAGAGAGAGAGAGAGAGGAAGAAACAGGCTCCCCACTAAGCAGAGAGCCTGATGTGGGGCTCGATCCCAGGACCCTGAGATCATGACCTGAGCCAAAGGCAGAGGCTTTAACCCACTGAGCCACCCAGGCGCCCCAAACAGCATCCTTCTAAAGATGAATAGGGCAAACAGGATTTTGAAAGAGAATTGAACACTTTCATGGAAACAAATGATAATGAGAACACAAGAGTTCAAAATCTGTGGGACACAGCAAAGGCTGTCCTGAGAGGAAAATATATAGCAGTACAAGCCTTTCTCAAGAAACAAGATTCTTGTTTCTTGTCTCAAATACACAACCTAACCCTACATTTAAAGGAGCTGGAGAAAGAAGAACAAAGAAAGCCTAAACCCAACAAGAAAAAAATAATAACGACCAGAGCAGAAATCAATGAAATAGAAAAAAACAAAACAAAACAAAAAATCAATGAAACTAGGAGCTGGTTCTTTGAAAGAGTTATTAAGATTGATAAACCCCTGGCCAGACTTATCAAAAAGAAAAGAGAAAGGACCCAAATAAATAAAATCATGAATGAAAGAAGAGAAATCACAACCAACACCAAAGAAATACAAACAATTATAAAAACATACTATGAGCAACTCTATGCCAACAAATTTGACAATCTGGAAGAAATGGGTGCATTCCTAGAGACATATAAACTACCACAACTGAACCAAGAAGAAATAGAAAACCTGAGCAGACCCATAACCAGTAAGGAGATTGAAACAGTCATCAAAAACCTCCAGACAAACAAAAGCCCAGGGCCAGAAGGCTTCCCAGGGGAATTCTACCAAACATTTAAAGAAGAATTAATTCCTATTCTCCTGAAACTGTTCCAAAAAATAGAAACGGAAGGAAACTTCCAAACTCATTTTATGAGTCCAATATCACCTTGATCCCAAAACCAGACAAGGATCCCATCAAAAAAGAGAATTACAGACCAATATCCTTGATGAACACAGATGCGAAAATTCTCACCAAAATACTAGCCAATAGGATCCAACAGTACATTAAAAGGACTATTCACCACGACCAAGTGGGATTTATTCCAGGGCTGCAAGGTTGGTTCAACATCCGCAAATCAATCAATGTGATACAATACATTAATAAAAGAAAGAACAGAACCATATAATACTCTCAATAGATGCTGAAAAAGCATTTGACAAAGTACAGCATCCCTTCCTGATCAAAACTCTTCAAAGTATAGGGATAGAAAGCACATACCTCAATATTATCAAAGCCACCTATGAAAAACCCACCACAAATATCATTCTCAATGGAGACAAACTGAAAGCTTTTCCGTTAAGATCAGGAACACAGCAGGGATGTCCATTATCACCACTGCTATTCAACATAGTACTAGAAGTCCTAGCCTCAGCAATCAGACAACAAAAAGAAATTAAAGGCATCCAAATCAGCAAAGAAGAAGTCAACCTCTCACTCTTTGCACATGATATGATACTATATGTGGAAAACCCAAAAGACTCCACTCCAAAATTGCTAGAACTTGTAAAGGAATTCAGTAAAGTGTCAGGATATAAAATCAATGCACAGAAATCAGTTGCATTTTTCTACACCAACAACAAAACAGAAGAAAGAGAAATTAAGGAGTCAATCCCATTTACAATTGCACCCAAAACTATAAGATACCTAGGAATAAACCTAACCAAAGAGGCTAAAAATCTATACTCATAAAACTATAAAGTACTCATAAAAGAAATTGAGGAAGCCACAAAGAAATGGAAAAATGTTCCATGCTCCTGGATTGGAAGAACAAATATTGTGAAAATGTCTATGCTACCTAAAGCAATCTACACATTTAATGCAATCTCTACCAAAATCCCATCCATTTTTTTTCAAAGAAATGGAACAAATAATCCTAAAATTTATATGGAACCAGAAAAGACCTTGAATAGCCAAAGGAATATTGAAAAAGAAAGCCAAAGTTGGTGGCATCACAATTCTGGACTTCAAGCTCTATTACAAAGCTGTCAGCATCAAGATAGTATGGTACTGGCACAAAAACAGACACATAGATCAGTGGAACAGAATAGAGAGCCCAGAAATAGACCCTCAACTCTATGGTCCACTAATCTTTGACAAAGAAGGAAAGAATGTCCAACGGATAAAAGACAGCCTCCTCGGGACGCCTGGGTGGCTCAGTTGGTTAAGCGGCTGCCTTCGGCTCAGGTCATGATCCCAGCGTCCTGGGATCGAGTCCCACATCGGGCTTCTTGCTCGGCAGGGAGGCTGCTTCTTCCTCTCCCTCTGCCTCTGCCTGCCACTCTGTCTGCCTGTGCTCGCTCTCTCTCTCCCCCTCTCTCTGACAAATAAATAAATTTAAAAAAATTAAAAAAAAAAAAGACAGCCTCTTCAACAAATGGTGTTGGGAAAATTGGACAGCCACATGCAGAAAAATGATTGGACCATTTCCTTACACCACACACGAAAATAGACTCAAAATGGATAAAGGACCTCAATGTGAGAAAAGAATCCATCAAAATCCTTGAGGAGAACACAGGCAGCAACCTCTTCGACCTCAGCCGCAGCAACTTCTTCCTAAGAACATCGCGCAAGGGAAGCAAGGGCAAAAATGAACTATTGGGACTTCATCAAGATCAAAAGCTTTTGCACAGCAAAGGAAACAGTTAACAAAACCAAAAGACAACTGTCAGAATGGGAGAAGATATTTGCAAATGACATATCAGATAAAGGGCTAATGTCCAGAATCTATAAATAGCTTAGTAAACTCAACACCCAAAGAACAAATAATCCAATCAAGAATGGGCAGAGAATATGAACAGACATTTCTGCAAAGAAGACATCCAGATGGCCACAGACACACGAAAAAATGCTCCACATCACTCGGCATCAGGGAAATACAAATCAAAATCACAATGAGATACCACCTCACACCAGTCAGAATGGCTAAAATTAACAAGTCAGGAAATGACAGATGCTGGCGAGGATGCAGAGAAAAGGGAACCTTCCTACACTGTTGGTGGGAATGCAAGCTGGTGCAACCACTCTGGAAAACAGCATGGAGGTTCCTCAAAAAGTTGAAAATAGAACTACCCTATGACCCAGAAATTGCACTACTGGGTATTTACCTCAAAGATACAAACATAGTGATCTGAAGGGCCACATGCACCCGCATGTTTATAGCAGCAATGTCCATAATAGCCAAACTATGGAAAGAACCTAGATGACCATCAAAAGATGAATGGATAAAGAAGAAGTGGTATATATATATATACAATGGAATACTATGCAGCTATCAAAAGAAATGAAATCTTGCCATTTGCAATGATGTGGATGGAACTAGAGGATATTATGCCTAGTGAAATAAGTCAATCAGAGAAAGATAACTATCATATGATCTCCCTGATATGAGGAAGTGGAGATGCAACATGGGTGGTTGGGGGGGTAGGAAAAGAATAAGTGAAACAAGATGGGATCGGGAGGGAGACAAACCATAAGTGACTCAATCTCACAAAACAAACTGATGGATGCTGGGAAGAGAGGGTCGGGAGAGGAGGGTGGGGTTATGTACATTGGGGAGGGTATGTGCTATGGTGAGTGCTATGAAGTGTATAAACCTGGCGATTCACAGACCTGTACCCCTGGGGATAAAAATACATTATATGTTTATAAAAAAATTAAAAAATTAAAAAAAAATAAAATCTTAAAACAGAAAATAAAGTACAAACTTCCAGTTATAAAATCATAAGTCACAGAGATAAAAAGTACAGCATAGAATATACAGTCAATAATATTGTAATAACATTGTATGGTGACAAATTATGACTACATTTATTATTGTGAGCGCTGAGTAAAGTATGGAATTAATTGACTCAATATGTAATACACCTAGAAAAATTTACCTTTTCATTACCAACTATTTCAAGAGGACTTTGTCTAATTACAAATTTTGTATTTAGAGACCTGTTCCCTTATTTTATTTAAAGATGTCTTTGAATAACCATAAAAGAAAAACTAATAAATCTATTTTGCACTGATATATAATGAGTTTTATATAACAAATTGAGTTGCTCAAATTATGTACATAAACTCTATGCCAGTATTATATATATAACATATATAATTAGACATGTATATATATAATTTTAAAATAACAATTCCAATTTAAAGAATATAGTCCAAGTACTACGGTAATTTCAAGTATGGATTTGAGTTTGCTATTTATAAGGAAACCTTGAAATTAAACAAAATTAAGATAATTTTGTTTAAAATTTCAAAAATTGATAACATATGGATTTTTAAAAACGATTTTATTTATTTATTTGATAGAGAGAATGAGAGAGAGCATAAGAGGGGAGGTCAGAGGGAGAAGCAGACCCCCCATGGAGCTGGGAGACTGATGCTGGACTTGATCCTGGAACTCCAGGATCATCCCCTGAGTAGAAGGTGATGGCTCAACTAACTGAGCCACTCAGGCACCCCTATATGGATATTTTTAATCTTACTTTTCTCATATTGAAGTAACTACACTTTATCTAAATTAGGCAGAAATACATAGAAGTTTCTACAATGTTACAATTAAGGATAAAATGTTAGAAATGCCCTGTATATAGAGGTTTCAACTTTAATTCTTTGTTTTTTTAATGGAAACTATAATGTATATAAATAATCAATGCCATGATAGTAGTTAAGGAAAATATTAGTTTATTTATAGTTTGTACATTTTTTATTACTCATACTTTATAGCACAGGAAAAAATAAATAATACCCTTTTAAAAATAATTAAAAAATAAAATGTAGTTGCTTGGGTGGCTCAGTCAGTTAAGTGTCTGCCTTAGATTCAGGTCATGATCCCAGGTACTAGGATTGAGCCCTGTATCAGGCTCCCTGCTCAGTGGGGAGCCTACTTTTCTCTTTCCTCTTGCAGCTCCCCTGCTTGTGCTCTATCTCTCCCTCTCTGTATGTGAAATAAATAAAATCTTTAAAAAAACTTAAAAAATAAAATGAAGTCAAATTAATAATAAATGATTTATGGGGATGCCTGGGTGGCTCAGTGGGTTAGGCCTCTGCCTTCGGCTCGGGTCATGATCTCAGGGTCTTGGGATTGAGCCCAGGGTAAGGCTCTCTGTTCGGCAGGGAGCCTGCTTTCCCCTGTCTCTCTCTCTGCCTGCCTCTCTTCCTGCTTGTGATCTCTGTCTGTTAAATAAATAATTTTTTTAAAAAATCTTTAAAAAAATTATATATTATTTCATGCTTGTAACAAATGACTTAAGAAATAAAAGAAACAGAAAACGTGAGTATAAACTTGAAATTGTATCTTTGGGAGAAAAGAGCTGGCTTAAGAAATACTGGAATTCATTAAGTATCATTATATTCATAGAAAAAACACAGGATCTTAGAAGAATGTGGGTATGTGGAGAGATGGCATGTAGAATGAATATCTTAGTAATTAAGCTAACTTTTATTCACATTAAGAGCAATTCCAGATCCCTTGAATTTTATATATATATAGGAAAATTAGGCCTGTTTCTAAATACACACACACAGAATTAAAATTTTAAAACCTCATTTATCTGAGAATCTTTTTTTTAATTTAAAATTACATTTTCAATGAATGCTTAACTATCTTCTGAGCCCCAGTGTACAAGGATCTTGTATGGGGGAAATAAAAAGAATGAAATATGTTACTTTATTGAATAGTTTGTTCTAAAACTAAGATCCTAAAGGGAAGAAAACTTACTGTTTCTTCCTGCTGAATGCCTCATTTTCATTAGCATGATGAACAAAAAGGAGGTATCTAATATATACTAAAAAAGTAAATAAATGAATATGTGACTAAATGAAAAAGTGAATCAAATTAGCTATATGTCACTCAATTTGAAGAATATACATATATACGCATACATGCAGTTAGGGGTGTGTGTGTGTATGTATGTGTGTTGTTTAGATAAGTGCTATGTGTGTAATGTTAAATTCTTATAAATTATGCAAATTTATTTTAAGAAATACTTCACTTTCAGCCAGGATACTACATTTAAATCCTGACTCAATAATCTTGATGAATTTAAATTAGGATAAGTCAAAACACAATTGAGCAGGATTTGTAATTCTGGTCAAGATGAAGGAACAGGTCAAGGTATTCCTACCTGAAAAATCAAACTACAGATAAGATATAAGAGACAACAATTGTCAAGACAATGAACATCAGTCAATAAAGGAAAGTGACCCCTGAGAGACAGGAAACAAATGATATGAGTCTAATAATTGCCCCCAACTTGCTGCCTAGAAAGCATTTAAATCCTGTAAGTAAGAATGCAGGCAAAGTTGAGGACAGACAGCTGAGTCTGGGGACACCAAGATAGTAAGTGTTCACATGTAGACTATAAGAGAAAGTGCACAAAGATAGAAATTCAGTGATCTACAGAATTTTCCTATTCAGAATTCAGCTGAGGCTGGACCAACAGATATGTGAGATTACTTGAATCCAGAAAATGAACCACTCTTAAAGAATTAGTGGTACTAGTGACCAGTGCCCCCATACAGCTAGGAATAATGTTTGTTTCTAACAGTGAGAAATAAAAATTCTATTGTTCACTAGTATGTGGGAAGAGAAACTTTGTCTCAGTAATATACAGTAATTGTCCTCATACTGATGCTATTCCTGTGCTAAGGGGGAAAAAATTAAAATAATAAAATAAATAAATAAGTAAATAATAACATCTGAAAGGATAAAACAGTTTCCAAGTAATTTAACTGCATCTCAGAATGAAGTTCAATAATATTTAGAGGAATATAGACTATCTTGCAAACAACAAGTTAAATTCACAAAGTCTGATATTCAATAAAAAATTATCAGACTTGCCAAAAAGACATGGAAAATAGGACCCATAGTGAGAGGAAAATAATCAGTAGGAAACAAGTCAGAACAGATGTTAGAATTAGCAAAGATATCAAGAGGCTTTTATAAAGTATATTCTATATGTACAAAAGTTCAGTAAAGATGTAGAAGATTAAATACCAAAAGTAAATTTATAGAGAGGTAAACTATAATGCATAAGATGAAACATGAACTAAATGAAATCAAACCAATAGCAATAGATTTTACATTAAAAAGATGAATGAACAGGTAGCATAGCACATTGCACTATTCAAAGTGCAGCAGGGGGCAAAAAAGAACTTTAAAAAATAAGCAGAGAGAAATCAGGGAACTGAGAGAAACTTCAAGTGGCCTAAAAATATGTATAATTGGAATCACCAAAGAGAGAGGAAAGAAAGGGACACAGAATTATTTGAAGAAATATAGGTTGAAAATCTTCCAAACTAGAGTGTGATTATAAATCTATAGATCCAAGAATCTCAGCAAACTCTAAAGGAAGATATAGAAGAAAATGACACTGAGATATATCTAAATCAAATTGCTCAAAATTAGTGTGAAAGAAGCTCTTAAAAGCAGACAGTGACAAAATACATGTTATATATAAAGAAACAAAGATAAGGATGACAGCATATTTCTTATTGGAAATAATGTGAAAGTAACATGTTTAATATACAGAAAGAAAAATGATGTCAACCTAGAATTCTATACCTAGTTATATAATCTTCCCAAAACATGACAACAACAAAAATAAAGACTTTTGCACACATATAAATCTGAAAATAGTCAGACCCCCTTCAGAAAATACCAAAGGAAGTCCTTAGTTTACAAAGAAAATTACCCCAGATAGAAATATGGATCTTCACAAAGGATAGAAGAGAACTGGAAATGGTAACTGTGTTGGTGAGTACATACAATTTTCTTATTATATAAATCTCTGTAGAACATGATTTGTTACTTAAAAATAATAACAATGTATGGTGTGGTTTATAACATACACAAAAGTAAAATGTATTGTCATCATAGTACAAAATTTAAGAGGGAGAAAACTGATACATACTATTGAAAGGTTCTTATACTGAACCTTTGATGAGTGAGAACTTACTCTTCTTATACAGTATTTATTATGATCATTTTTTAAGATTTTTTTTTATTTATTTGACAGAGAGAAAGAGATCACAATTAGGCAGAGAGGCAGGCAGGGGGGTGGGGAAGCAGGCTCCCTGCTGAGCAGAGAGCCCAATATGGGACTCGATCCCAGGATGCTGAGATCATGACCTGAGCCAAAGACAGAGGTTTAACCCATTGATCCGCCCAGGCGCCCCTGATGATCATTTTTATGATGTAACAGAAGTACCTTTCAAATAATAACCTCTGTACAAAATGAAGATGTAATTAATGGATAATATATGTTTTAAAATTTGCTCAGCAGAGCAAGTAAAGCCCTGAATCTAGAATAAAATTGACATTCATCTTCAAAGAGGTAAGACTTTGACCCAGCCCCAATGAAAGTTTAGGAGTTTAGTAGGAAAATAAAAGGAACATGAAATAATCCTCAAAATACCAAGAATAAAAATTGCTACTATGTTTTAGTATATACTGTATGCCAGCCTTTGGTACCACTTCTAAGTCTTATTGTTTTAAATCATCAATCAACAGTTTAATGTAAATATAATTATCCAAGCCCTATAGATAATAAAAGTTATATTTAGAGAGATTAGAACTTATTCAAGGCCAGTTATTAAATAGCTGAACTAAGACTATCCTCGATATGTATAATACAAACTCTGTGCTCTTAAGCTCTCACAGTGATGGTCTTTAGAGGACTAATAGCTTTGGAGGTGACACATATACAGAATATTTGGAAGGCAGTTAATAAAACAGCCTTAGAAATGGAAAGGCTGTGTGGTCAGTGAGTAAAAAGGAAATAAGATAAATGCATAAAAAAATAGAGGTAACAAAGAGATGGAAAGAGAATTAGGATAACTGCATTTCACTAAATATGTAAGAGATGAAATAAAGCAAGTATGATCAGAATCAAGGTATCTGGAGATGCCAAGGAGGGAGGAGAACAGAAATATGCTCTTTCATTTAGTAACAGGAAATCAATGGTGTCCTTAGTCACTAAATACTGGTCCTTAGTTCTAAGGTAAGATTTTTGATGCTAGTGAGAAAAGGAAAAGAAGTATAGACATGGATAGAGGTACTATAAATCTTAATTAAAATGTTTGAAAGAGATGGAAGTTGAATGATTACCCAAAGGGTCAGAATACTCAAATGCATTCCATTTTATTCCTTATTTCAAGAAAACCCAATGTTTGCATGTTTATAGACATAGAGGAAAAATCACTAATGAAATCAGAATTGAACAGGGTGGAACAAAGGAGAGTGGGTTGAGAGATGAGGGCTCCAGGAAATGTGAAAGGCAATGGGTTCATGATCCATAGTGGAAGTTTTAGTTCTTAAAATCGTGATTATGTTTCTGCCTTAAAGGAAAAAGAACAAGTTCTTTAAATTCCCTTTACTTTCCCAAAGTGTGATATTTGACTAAGCAGACATTCATGCTGTACACTGTGAAAAAAAGACGTGGTCCTTGGTCTCAGAGCTCACAGTATAGTGGGCTCTAGTTCTTAAGAAAATTTATTCACATTACACTTAGATATGCAAAGAAAAATGTCTTCTTTAATTCACCATAACTAAAATTATCCTTATTGTTAGCTCCCAACCCTCTCACAAGGGGCAGAGATGTTTTGGAGTTGAGGGAATCTAGGTGAATTCTGATCTGGTAATCTCAGCCAGTTTAAGCAATTTGGCTTATCTCTTTAGGATGTTTCTATCTACCTAGATGACTCAGTTAAATGTAATCCTTTCAGAAATATTCCCATTTCCACCTTTCCTTTTCCCTCCCCACTGTTATGCACTATATTTTAACATATATTTACAAATCTTTTAATCATGCAAAATAAGTTTTCAATAATAGTTGCCCCATGGCCTTTATTCTATACAAATAATTACAAGATAATCACATTTATCTTTTTTTAAATTTTTAAAATTATTTTTATTGACATATAATATATCATTTGCCCCAGGCACATTTATCTGTTTTTAACAGCTTTATTGAGATATAATCTACATACTAAAAATTTACTTATTTAAAGTATATAATGTAATGGTTTTTAGTATAGAAGGCTGTGAAACAATTGAGACCATCTAATTTTAAACATTTTGCCACCCTAAAAAGAAATTTCACCATTCCTTTCTTTTTTAAGATGTTATCTGGGTATATGAGGGGATGGTGAAAATGCATGGGATATAAGCAAATGAAATTAAGAGTGGAGCCCAATGAGATCTATTCAACATTCTTGGGACCACTGCTAGTCTTTACAGAGGTGTGATCTATGTTCTTAGAAGTATGCTAGAGGTATGATGATCTATGTTCCTAATTTAGACTATGCTCTTCTTAAATGATCCATGTCTTTTCATTGACTGATTCCACTGATATCCCATTTTCCCTGATGTCTCTTTAACATCTGGTCTAGGAAGCCTGTCCTTTAGACATCATTTCTAGGGCCATTTAATCCCCTACAACATTTGCTTCTGACATTCTCAATAGCCAGAAGGCTAATAGCCACATTACCTGTTCCATTTACACACACATACACACACACACACACACACACACAGGCCCCACTGGGATGATAATAGAACAGGTCTTTTCCAACTATAGAGAGCCAAAGGAGGCTTAGGAAGGCTGAATAGGCCCTTATCTTCTCCCTAAACAATCTAAGCCTGCTTTAGTACATACAACCACAGGAAAAGGACACTCTTGTTAAAGTCCCAAAGAGAAAGTGAAATAAAAGACTTCTTGTCCTTGAGAAATTGAGAATCTTCCTTACAGGACTCTTCTCTGGAACTCAGGCCAGAAGTAGTCAGAAAATGCAGGTCAATACATATTTATTCCCATAGGTTATTTTCTGGGAAATTGAGGCTTTTCTTCCTGTTCTTTTCATAGCTCTGACACTTCAGGTTAAAAAATAGCTAAAATAAAGTCCACTAACTTGCCCCTAGATATATTAAAGGAATATAAAGAAGAAATTCTTAAAATTTTTGTCTCTCTCGACTGGTCTTTTTTATCACTACTTTCTAGTTAAAGCAATAAAAACAGAAGGTATGAGGCTCAAAGATAACAGCTGGTTTATTCTTGGTGGTTTCCACCTTTTTCCTTCTCCAGGGCAGTAAATTTCACTTCTCTGACTTGGAGATAGGGAATTGCAAATGATAATAAAAAGGATATTAAGAGAATAGTATTTCCCAAACACCATACAATTTTATTTGCAGTCACCTCATCTGTAAAATTGAATTAATAATAGTGTTTACCTTAGGATATGTTTGAATTAGTTAACAATATACCTGACAGTTAATAGTAAACAAAGTAGAAAATGAGACTACTTCCTGAAACCTAGTGGAAATAGAGGGACTACTTAGCAAAAGTGGAAATTATAAAATTATTTTTGAGGAAATAATAAAGGACAAAAAAGCCATGAAAAATGTATAACCCAAGGAATCCACTGAAATTTGACATAATGACTACATAGCCCGGATCAAGTTTTTATAGTCTTTATGTCTCCTCCATATACTTTACACATGAAAAAGAACAAAGAAATAATATGATGATAGTTGCCTAGGTTTTGGAAACAGATCATGATCACTAGGGAAATTCGAGTAGGATGGGGGGCTGTAGGGTATTATTGAAAAGGAACATAAAATTTTCTGTTTCTCGAGTAGGGAAAAGAACAAGTGAAGCCAGAAAAATTCCATCTCATATTTTAATCCAGTCCATTTTGGGATTTGGGGACATTGAGAACAACTGTTCTTTGTCACTAATTTAATTATATTTTATGAATCGTGGTGAGAATTGGGAACAAAAATGATCCAAATCTCAAAATTCCCTGTAGGCTGCTCTATTCTGAACCAGGAGAAGAGAATCAGAGCTGTAGGACAAGGCAGCAAATTTGTGCTGGTAGCTCTTTTCAGACGAGAACATGGATCAGAAATTTCCCGTGTTCCCTTTGAGCCCTTTCAGTGATTGTTGTCACAGATCATACATTAAGATGGTGTTGTGTGTATATAAGTATATTTATAGAATAAACAATCTTCAGAAATCAGCCCTTTCTCATGCCCTCTCTAGCTTAAAAATATATTCATAATTATAAGATAGTTTTTTTTCTTCTATTGATTCATGTATCACATAGATGTCTTTCACTCTTTATGTTCCTGTCAAGATGCTTAGTTGTCAAATACGTCCCTAAATCCTTTCTCTGCACTCTTGGAGCTATGACCAACAAAGCAGAGCTAAGCTGGACAGGCCTTTAGACAGATGTTTTTTAATTCAAGAACCATATGCTACTAAAGAAAAAGGAAATATCAGACAGCATAGTATACTTATAAAAGGCAACATTGTTTAACCATTCTAAGAGGCATTTTGCTTACTTAACACTACAAAATCAAAAGTTTTCATCACAAATTTCATCACAAATTGAGTCAATTTGAGGAAACAACCACACCATGCCTCATTTTGCCAACACTTCGGGTTAAAATTTGAGACTCCTACCAAGTGCTACATTTAATGATGTCTGTTTACTAGACTATAATGTACATCACTTAAAAAATGTTCCCATCGTAAACTGTTTGCAAAGAGAACACTATTTTTTTTATTTTTTACACTATTTTAATTACTATAGAAAATATTGTTTCAGTATTTCTGTGTTACATAAATACCTTCTCTTCCAAATCTGTAATTTCAGAAAAAAGAAAGACCTCCTGACACTCACAGTAGAAACTGGTAATGCATGCTCTTTCTGTAATTAGTTTGAACTTACAGTAGTTTTCCAAGGCATGCATTTTAAAAAGCTAGTGTCCCAAGATTGCCAAAGGAGATTCATTCTGTGTTTTTAAGTGCTCAAAGAAAATGACTCAGGGTATATTGCCAGCCAATACTTGGTAAATATCTGCACATTCCCACCTTTTCCCTTTGCCCTTGGCATTATTAATAAAGGGTCAAATCCATAGCTCTGATACTCAGGTTGCAATGAGATGCCCACATACAGGTATCTCAGAATATCAACCTGAGTAATGCAAATGTTTAGAGTAGTTTTGATTATCTAATGTGTAAGTAACTGTGATGCTTGAAGAAAGGATAGAGCAATGAATATGTTACATCTGAGACCCGCAGTAGGAGAGAAGAGGCACTGATGGTAATATCAATAGAAATATGGTTCCTTCTACTCACAAAGCAAGGAAACCAAGAGAATGGAGAGATATAGCCTTGAAGTGCAAGAAGATTGCAGGTTCTTTGCTTACCTGAGTGGCACATGCAAAAGGTAGAAAGTAGTTAGGAGGAATGATGGACAGAAACTGGGAATCTTTTAATTTGTAATGTTAAACCCATCAGTGTGAATAACTCAGGAATGTTATGAAAAGTTTATTTACATATTTAGTTTTGCAGAGAAGAGACATTATATGCAATTCATTTTAATATAAGGCTGTAATATTATAAATGCTGAAATTTTACATGGCTTCTTTCGATTTAAAGATCTAAACTTTTTTTTAAGATGGCCGATTTTTCATATTGTGGTACTGCCTATGTACCTAGCCTCACCTCTCACTTTTCTCCCCTCACACATCACCCTCCATCATTTCTGATGACATGCAGATCCCCTAAATAAGTCACATTCTGTAATACACCAACCTTGCCTTTTGAATACACCATCTCTTCTGCTTGGGATGTTCTCATCCATCTCTTACTCTTCTCCCCCAACCTCAGCTGGCCTGCCTGGCCTTCCTTCCTTTAAGCTCAGTCTTAAAGCACCAGTTTTAACACTGCATCTTCCTTAAGATGTCATGAATTTGTCCCTTTCTAGTGGATTCCTGCTGTATATCATGTATAATCTGCTAGAGAGAGACATTATTTCAGTTCATCCTATGTAACTGCCTACTGTTTGCAACTCTGACTGTAACAACGTGAAGTTAGAGTTTTCTTTCCATCTTTGTATCTCCTGGTGAATGTGCACTTAAAATTCATATGGCAAATGAATGAAGTGTTCTGAGTAGGCAAAACTTTAATGAACAGTATTGCAGAGCTGAAGGGAAAAGCCTCTAACCAGAGTCCTCATTCAAGTGTTTTTCAATAGAATTTAGAACATGAAAAATGTTTAGGAAATCTGTTCTAGTCTCATGAGGGGGACAGGCTGTCTTCTTATCTACTTTCTTCCTGGTCATGAGGCAGGTGAGCTTTGCCATTTACACAGTGACTGAGACATATGTATGGATGGCTAAACACAGGACCATATTTTCCTCACTCATCCTAAATATATATCCCCATTTCCCTGGTGGGGACTCTGAGGTTTAATGGTGACTTATGGAACTAAGAAAATTGTGGATGCAACTGAATTTACAAAACGCAAAATTTTAGCCCACAGCCCAATTAATAGAGGCTTAGTACAATGTTAATATTTATAAACCATTTACTGGATAAATATGCCAACTTAAATACCACTTATATATAGAGAGAGAGATTATTTTCTTTAAATTTTGTGTTGTGTTCAAGCAGGAAAAAAGAAAAACCTGGTAAGTGTGGCCTCAGGGATGTTACTGTTTTTCAAGACTTCCAGAAGAAAACAAGAAAGCAAATCCAAAATGGGAAAGCAAGTAAAGTGTGGGGAGTCAAAGATTTGTGTTTGTTTTTGTTTTCCATTCCATCAGTCTGTAATTTACACACTTGTTAGTCAAAGTGCAGTCTGAAGACCAGAAGAATTATTATCACATGGGAGCTCATTAGAAAGACAGACTTATAAGACCCACCAGATATCCTGATTCAGAATCTGCATTTTAACAGGATCCCTCACGGACTCCTCTGCACATCAAACTTTCAAAGTATGGTCTAGATTATCATTCTTCAGACCTGTTAGACTATGCCTTCACCTTCAAGAGTATTTTAGTCATCTGAGCATTTTTTTGCTTTCCTTTTGAAATGAAGCTAAGAGCATTAGACCTACAATAATGTTTGCTGCTCTTCCATAAGTATATATGTACATGTATGAACATGGCTAAAGAAAAAAAAAGTACACCTACATATTGGCTTTTGTGTGAAACACATAAGTTTATTTTATTTGATGCTTTTTTCCCCAGAAGCTGCAAAGAGAGTTTCTCAAGGCAGGATGTCCGCCCCACAGTTTCACAGTCAGTAGTCAGGGAGCACTAATGGAGGACAAGAGGAATAGAGCTTCTTTCAGCATCCTAAAGGTCTCCTTAATCACAAATCCACCTTCTTTCTTCTGTCAGTGGATAGAGACTGTTTCCATCAGGGGCTCCCTGCGGTGACATTAGGTGGAAGAGGCGGGAGCGCATTACGGAGCTGTCAAGCAGAGGGCAGCTCCTCCCTTTCCAGGAGGGAAATTGAGTATGTGCTGTGGTTCTTATCAGCTGACACCAGATGGGCTCAGCTGCTTCACTCTCCACTTTACCCCAACTAATCAATTAACCTTGCTCAAAATCAAACCAACACTCAAAACATTCAACAAAATGCTTACATTTTTATGCTTAAGGCTAATTTAGCCAATAGTCCTGGGGTGCTGTAAGGCAAGTCTCATTCCATGAAATAGACTCAGAGAGATTTCTTAACATTTGTCCTGGTGTAGTCATGGACCCTTGAGGAATTCCCTTAATCTCATCTTATCTCTGTGTGCATCCATATAAAATGAAGAGACTACTCCGCTCGCTGATTATGAAATGAAAAAAATGTGTTTAGAAGTCCTTTGAAAAATACAAAGCATTATGCTAATGTAAAACATTAACAGTGTATCTTAAACAAAGGGAGATATCTTAAACTAAGGGAAATATCTTAAACTAAAGGAAATTAAGACAAAACCAATTAATTACAAATTTACTGTTTGCCAATACTAAATGTCAAGCCAAAATAATTAACCAAACATGCACAATTTATTATATTTCCTATTTGTACTCATCTGTAAAAAAACTATTTTATTGCTTATACCAAGTTCCAAAATAGAATCAAAGGAGTTTGATCTCTGGTGATGGGAGACCAGTTTGCCCATAAAGCAGTTTTTATTAGTAAGAACTGCTGGTGTCATGGCCCATGGGGATGATGAAGTTTAGAGTTTCAGGTGGGCTTAAGAGTTTTTAAGAACATCTTTCAAAGGTAAGCCAAATTATTCAATCATATTTTCAAAGTAGAGTGAAATAAAATAGTTATTCAAGTGAACTTTGTACTACTTGGTCTTTTAATAGTTGAAAGGTTTTTTGTTTTTGTTTTGTTTTGTTTTACAAAATGAAAAAAAGAAATGGAGTCAGGAAGCAAGAACCAGCTAGAAGCAAGAACACAGGTCATTACTTGTATTGATGGTATATTTATAATTTATCCATTTTATTATGATTTAGGACTAGAGGAAATGGAAAAAAACAACAGCAGCAAGTTTTATGTGTGTATGCGCACATACACAACTCTGTAGGAAGATCTCCACTGTGCTGTTTCTACTTTGTGGAAAAATAAATGAATCAGATAGTAGAGAAGCACTTTGAAGTAATTTTGTTGTGATCTGTTGCTTATTATGATTGGTCTTGCTCTTCAAGTAAATTATATTCCTCTTGTCCCAGTCTGCACTATATTGAGAAACACAAGTAAGAGAAATGTAGACATCAATGTGTCACCATTATCACTAATAAAATCCAAGCTGTGGAATGTGGCTAAGGGGTGTGGCCAATGAGCTCCTAGACCCTCTTGGTTTCCCCATTCTATCCTACCAAGTCTAGACGTTGGATAGTTCACCTGTCCAGTGATTTAAAGCAGTCCTTTAAGCACATTAGTAGAATAGGTCCATCCAGTTAAGAACTGGAGATCACTCCCTTCCCCTCATAGGATGGCATGGGAAGAAGTAGAACAGAAGACCAGCTGTATTACTTTGGGGCAGGCCATCCACAAGTACACATGAGAAGTGGGAAGAAGTAATCCTGAACAACTACACACACATAACCCCAACACATATTAAAACACATACCTATCACAGAAAACTGACTCTGTTGAGTGATATTTAACCCACTGATTTTTTTATAATACTTATGTAGAGGAAGCCAAGGGGAAATTGTGCTAATTTCTTTTATTTGCATAGCATTGTACAATTGACAAAAAGCTTCACATATGAATTCATTAGATAAACCTCAAATCTTTGAGGATTATAATATGGAAAACACACTTTCCACCCTCAACAACTATGCCATAATGTCATTTTCAAGTAGAACCTTGGGCTGGGTAATACATGAGGTATGCAAAATAGCATTTCAAAGAGATTTTGTAAATGGCTCTTACAAATTGCAAGTAAAAGCTAGACTGAATTTGCATTTCTTATATTTTTATCATATAAATTATCATCTCTAATTTCATGAAATATACATTAAAGGGAATATTGTTCATAAGTTTTCTTAAAGATTTACTTCTATTTTCTCAGTAACTAAGATTTTGTGTATTCCCATTCCTCCAAAAAAATAAATAAAATAAAAAATACAGTTTCAAAGATTAAGAGTAAAGTCTGATATCTCCAATGTATGTATCTGGGCATGTCAGGACACCTCAGTCCCAATGATGAACATTTTTTCCCTCTGTCAATGCCATTATGGACCTAAGAACACCTGCATAATTGTGGCCATTCTGTCATCAGCTCAATCACGCCAAAGAGATGCTATAAGTTACTATATTTTCAAAATGCACGGGGCAAACATGCCATTTTCATTTTAGCTGCTGAACATATTGTAAAACCACTGCAGAATTTTGTTGCTGACAGGCATGTCAGCTTTCAAGACTGACTTACTTCTATTTTTAGTTTATTATATGTGCTTGAGAGCTGACAAAGTTTTCAAAACTAATTCATATCTGTGTAATCTGGTAGGTAAGGACTTTTTTTTTGATGTTTCCATTTTTCTTTTTTTTTCTTTTTTTTTAAATTTCTTTTCAGCATAACAGTATTCATTGTTTTTGCACCACACCCAGTGCTCCATGCAATACGTGCCCTCCATAGTACCCACCATCTGGCTCCCCCAACCTCCCACCTCCCGCCCCTTCAAAACCGCTCAGGTTGTTTTTCAGAGTCCACAGTCTCTCATGGTTCACCTCCCCTTCCAATTTCCCTCAACTCCCTTCTCCTCTCCATCTCCCCATGTCCTCTGTGTTATTTGTTATGCTCCACAAATAAGTGAAACCATATGATAATTTACTCTCTCTCTTAACTTATTTCACTCAGCATAATCTCTTCCAGTCCCGTCCATTTTGATACAAAAGTTGGGTATTCATCCTTTCTGATGAAGGCATAACACTCCATAGTGTATATGGACCACATCTTCCTTATCCATTCGTCCGTGGAAGGGCATCTTGGTTCTTTCCACAGTTTGGCAACTGTGGCCATTGCTGCTATGAACATTGGGGTACAGATGGCCCTTCTTTTCACTACATCTGTATCTTTGGGGTAAATACCCAGTAGCACAATTGCAGGGTCATAGGGAAGCTCTACTTTTAATTTCTTGAGGAATCTCCACACTGTTCTCCAAAGTGGCTGCACCAACTTGCATTCCCACCAACAGTGTAAGAGGGTTCCCCTTTTTCCACATCCTCTCCAACACACATTGTTTCCTGTCTTGCTAATTTTGGCCATTCTAACTGGTGTAAGGTGGTATCAATAAAACAAAGAGGCAACCCACAGAATGGGAGAAGATATTTGCAAATGACAGTACAGACAAAAGGTTGATATCCAGGATCTATAAAGAACTTCTCAAACTCAACACACACAAAACAGATAATCATATCAAAAAATGGGCAGAAGATATGAACAGACACTTCTCCAATGAAGACATACAAATGGCTATCAGACACATGAAAA
>PISX010021445.1:0-33661 GCA_004024625.1 Mellivora capensis
AATCATAATCACTGATGGTATTTTATGTGTCTTCATACTTGACCTCTAAAAGGATACTAACAGCCATGATTTTAGTCTCAAAAATTGCATTGTCTTTCTCCTAGTATGTCTTTGGTGAACTTACAGGTCATTATACATTTTATTATCCTCCCTGAAAGGAAATTATATCTTACTAGTCTGAAGTTCCTTTATTCATTGAGTGAGTTTGAGATCTCTGAGATTGGTATCACTGGGGATACCAGGATGCTTTCACATTCAATTGCTATGGCCTTTAGAAATGGAGGGTACACTGGCAAGCCCTGATTCTCTGCAGAGTCCATGAGGAAATACTTTGGTGTTTCAATTTTAACCCTGGGTAGTCATTGTTGAAAATAAGAGTGAGACAGACTGGAGTTGTCACCAGTAATGAATGTCTTATAGGTTGACTTAGAGGCAAGCACTGAAAGCCAGTCACACAAAAGAAAGTTAAAATCCTCTTAGCATTTTTATAAAGTTGCCCAAAGTGCTGATATTTATATGGGAAAACATGACAGATATAGTATAGATTTGGTCTGTGTGCCTCCTAATGATAACTGATTGTCTACTCTCTGTATAGTAATCTTCTAGGAGTTACGGATAGATGGAATATAAACCAACTGCCCTTTTCCAAGGGAATTGGGCTGCTGGAGAAAGAAAGGTAGCTTATTTTCATTGCAGATTAGTGAAAGGGAAACAAAGAATGAAGTGAGAAAAAGACTTCCTGTGGATTTAGCAACAGTTGGAATTAAGGGCAAAGTGGCCTTATGTTCTTTGATCTATCTATATGGTACCAATTGAATAGGTTAATATGCTTCTCAAGCAGAGATGAGCCAAGGGGAGATGCTCATTAATGAGAATTTGTGGAAGAATGTTCTGAAAAATCCCTAGATTTGGATTCCTAGGTCCCTCTATTTTTATCCCTTAGTAGTCATTTAGTTAAAATGACTGTTTGCAACCTGGAAATATGAGCCTCTGATGTATAGTATTTAATAGTACTATTTTTAGGCTGGTATGTACCAACATTTTTTTGGAGCCCTGCCTCATCCATTCTGATCAAGGATTGACAAATGCCCTTCTTACTTGTCTCCACACCAGATAAAATTTAAGGGAACATGTAAATTAAGGAACATTGCAATTAGTTATCTTATAAGGCAAGTTCGAGTAATTTTAATTTGAGAATTACATTTGTATTTTCTACTGAACCAGAAGATTAGAGATGATAGGGTAATGGAATTATTATGTGGGAATGCCCCACCACAGGGAGTCAGTATAAAGCCTTTACAAAGGTGCTTGCTCCTGTGATACTTCCCCTAAATAGGACTTTGGAGGAGTTCAAAGAGGTCACAGAATGCCATAATTGGTTTCCAACAGCTAAGACAGAATATTGGAAATGATTTGGATATAAGTTATATGAAAATAATCTCTGGCATTGCCAGGACACTTGTCTTGTAGTTGCAGATGATTTCAGGTAGAACCATGTTTTGACTCTGCATGAACCAATCTGTCATAGCAGGGACAAAATTTGCCATCATTCTAAACCAATTCTGCTGGGGAATTTTTAGAAAAAAATCACTTATAGTACCTCTAATACATGCCTTATTTTCCAGTAGTATAATTCTGGTAAAACTCTAAAAGTTAGACATATGTAGGGGACAGAATCTCACAGCCTAATTGAATACTTCTAAATTGGCTTCCTACTATTACTCCCTACAATTGATGTGAGTATGGTTTTTTTCCTCTGTTTGTTTTCAGAATGTCATAGTCTTTGTTAAAGATCCATGGCTCCCATACTGGCAAAGGTTTCCTCAGTTTGCCATTTGGGGAATCATGAGGCTCTCATTAAAGAGCTCTGCCAGGCATTCTCACTTACACAAAGACTCCACTTTCTATACGATCTCCCATCTTCTGGCCTAGTAGAAAACATTCAGAAATATTTGAGCTTCTATAGTTCATATTCTCTCTCCTTATGGCTTAGTAGCAGACCAATCTGTGCTTTTTAGAATATCATCTGCTCTTAGACGCCATTTTGCTGTAAGCAGATATGGCCCAATACTACAAGGAACTCACGTAATACACTTGGGTTTATTATTAGCAGATACTACCATCTTTCTCCACCTCCCAAGGAAACCTTCCATGAACTAACAGCTGGAGAATTTCCTAGAGGAATCACTGATTCACTTTTCCTGGTTCCATCCAAATGGAGATTTTTATAAGTGATCATTAATTGGAAAACATGGCCAGAAATGTGTAGTTAACCTTAGTTAAAATTGTAATTGACTCTGACAGCTTTTGAGGCTCAATAGGCAACTAAACATTTTAGCCTACGCAATAGTAGACAGCCAAATAGCTTTAGACTTTTTAGTAGGTAGCCAAGTAAGTTACGTCTGTGCTATTGCCAACACCTTTTGTTGCACTTGGTTGTGAGCCAGAAGAAACAATGAATCTCTGAATTGAAGAAGATGGTTTATCTGGCTTGCCAAGTGGGTAAATAGATTGATGGACACATTTTAGCTTGAGTTTGGTAATTTTAAATTATGTCTCTGAAGCATTCTGCCGTGTTTTATCATTATTTTGTTTGTGAATTCCTGTGTATTATGATTGCAAGTGATTTGCAAAGTTTTAATGGCTGCTATATAGTCACTATCATACCACATGATCCTACAACTCAGCTATTGACAAAGGGAACATGGAGATCAGTTCCTAATTGGACTCTAAACTGTTGTTTCTGTGACGTCAGTGCCATCTAGAAATCCTGACAATGATGTAATCAAGAGTGAGGCTACTTTTTTCTGACCCTCTGGATGGGTCAGAACAAAACACAGTTATGTTATGCATGACTGAGAACTAGAACAACCATCTCCATCAATTGTGTAATTGTAACCAGGGAATATCTTGTGATTCAAATTGCTCACTTGCTTGCTTCCTTCCTTTCCTTCCTTCCTTCCTTTGTTTTGCCTAAAACCTTGCCTTGCCTCCATCAACTCTTGCCTTAAGACATCAGCCAATTCAAAGATTTGCCCAGTTTTTGAAAGCCTGTTTTAATAACTATGAGATCAACCCATACGCCATAGAAACCATGTTCTTACCTTCCTCAATTAAGTGCTATTTTGGAATTGTGTTCTTCTTTAATGTAGTAAGTCAGTTTAATTGTTTAGTAATATCGTAGCAGATTTTTTATTTGAGAAGGAGATTTCCACATAAAAATCCTTAAATTTACTAATTAGTGCTTTGAAACATTTAGGAAATTCCTAAACTGAGACTATAAAAAATTATTCCATATTTTTTCTGGTCTTGTAAACAAAAACACTTAGCATAAAAAGTCCCCACATGTGGAAACCTTTAATGCTTGTAATGTGAGTTTTAAAATTCATCTTTACTTTAGAAAATATTGAAGGATGGGTGGCTGTTTCTTTGACTTTCTCAAATCAGAAACCATAGTAGCAGTAGCTTCAATTTTAGTATATGTGCTGCTGAAGCGAGCACAGTAGCAGTAGCTTCAAATCAAGATTCAAAGGAGGCCAGACACTTTCTCAAATATGAGTCTGCATTTTTGTCTTTGTCTCTTATGTTTATTTGATCTCTGACCTTAAGGAATCATCTTAAGTCTGTCCTTGAGATAAAAGAGATCTTTCACTGAAATTAATTTCCACTCAGTAAACTTTTAGTTTTTAATACAGCAAACGTGAACTCCTCAAATTAATGATTTTATGAATAGCTCAGTTTGTGATAACACAATTCAATTACTTGTAAGACCTTTAAAATCTAGGGTACTCAGAATCCATCAAGTATCCTAGAATGAAAAAAGGCATCCAGCCTTTTTGAGAAACCAAACAAAACTTTTCACAAATTCATGTAAACCTTCTGTCTAGCTACATTGTTTTCATACAGTTATCTTTCAAAGAGAAGTTAAGGTGCAGTTCTCAAGAAAAGGAAAAATATAATCAAAATAGCATTTTAAAGCTTCATCCTTGCCACTTCCCATCAGTAGCCTTGGCGTTTAACCAACTTTCTTTGCCAGAAGAGGATTTTTGTTGATTTTTAAAGCTAAAATGAGAAAGATTTTATCAGTTTATGTTGTAAGTCAGTCTTTCTGGTTAGAGGCCAAATGATGGCTTATGTGTTAGTTTTACTCTCTTTGTCCTCCCTTATGTTAATTATTATTTTCTATATTTTCAATATATTGAAATACAGACTTGTCTTTAGTATCCGTTTTTTTAGCTTATTTCTGTGTATTATCTGTATGAGCCATGCATACAGACAACACCCTGAGTCACTTTTAATTTTCTATAGGTCACTCGTTACAAATGGGAAACAGTCATCCTCCAGTAAGATATTCCTGACCTGTAAATTGCTAGGCAATTGGGAAAGGAAAAGGGTAGAAGACTGTGATTATAATGTTATTCCCACAGCTGCACCAAGCTCCAAACACAGGGAGCTCAGTTATTCTAGTAAGAGAAAGAGTGAGAGAGGAAAATATAAAGATACTTTCCCCACATTTTTATAATTTTATAATTGTGTTGCAGTTTTTCTGATAAGGTTCTTGTACTCTCTTGTATAGGCAGTTTCTTTTTTTTAATGATATTATATTTGGGTTTATTTTAAATATAATTTTTTATATAATATCTTGAAACTATAAAGAAACATAAAGAAGAAAAGAAATGTTATCTTTACGCTTATTACTCCGGGGAAACCATTGTGCTTACCTTCATAGTTTTCTTTTTAAGCATATAGACCTCTACTTTGATTGTTTTTCCTCGATAACCTGGCAGTTTTGTGTAAGTTAATTGTTTTATGAATAATTATATACTGGAACAAAAAAATATATGTATATTTATATATAATTATATATTACAAGTGTCCTGTATATATATAATATATATACATATATACATTATAACATATATATATACAAGTGTCCTGCATATATATAATTTTATATATAATTATAGACTGGAACAAAATAATTCCACCTCAAAAATTTGTGACTTGACAGAGTCTTTTTTTTTTTTAGTAGTATTCTCTGTATTTAAAAAAATTTTATTAACATATAATGTATTATTTGTTTTAGGGTTACAGGTCTGTGATTCATCAGGCTTACACGATTCACAGTGCTCACCATAGCACATACCATCCCCAGTGTCCATCACCCAGCCACCCCATCCCTCTCACCCCTTTCCACATCAACAACCCTCAGTTTTTTCCCTGAGATTGATGGTTTATCTCCCTCTCTGGTTTCATCTTGTTTCATTTTTCCCTCCCTTCCCCTATGATCCTCTGTCTTGTTTCTCAAATTCCTAATACCAGTGAGATCATATGATAATTGCTTTTCTCTGATTGACTTATTTCACTTAGCACAGTACCCTGTAGTTCCATCCACGTCATTGCAAATGGCAAGTTTTCATTTTTGATAGGTGTATAATAATCCAGTGTGTGTGTGTGTGTACACATCTATATGCCAGATATATCTATCTATCATCATCTATCTATCTATCTATCTATCTATCTATCTATCTATCTACGCACACACTCCCCTCATCTACTTTATCCATTTCTTTATCCATTCATCTATTGATGGACATCTAGGCTCTTTCCATAGTTTGTCTATTGTGGTTGCTACTATAAAGTTTGGGGTGCACCTGCCTCTTTGGATCACTACATTTGTATATTTAGGGTAAATACCCAGCAGTGCAATTGCTGGGTCCTAGGGTAGCTCTATTTTCAACTTTTTGAGGAACCTCCATATGGTTTTCCAGAGTGGCTGCACCAGCTTGCATTCCCACCAATAGCGTATGAGTGTTCCCCTTTCTCTGCATCCTCACCAACATCTGTTGTTCCCTGACTTGTTAATTTTAGCCATTCTGACTGGTGTGAGGTGGTATCTCCCTGTGGTTTTGATTTGTATTTCTCTGATGCTGAGTGATGTTGAGCACTTTTTCATGTGTCTGTTGGCTGTTTGTATGTCTGTTCATGTCTTCTGCCCTTTCCTTGATTGGATTATTTGTTCTTTGGGTGTTGAGTTTGATAAATTCTTTATAGATTTTGTATATCAGCCCTTTATCTGATATGTCATTTGCAAATGTCTTCTCCCATTGTGTTGGTTGTCTTTTGGTTTCTTGAGTGTTTCCTTTGCTGTGCAAAAGCTTTCTATCTTGATGGAGTCTCAATAGTTCCATTTTTGCCCTTGCTTCCTTTGCCTTTGGCGATGTTTCTAGGAAGAAGTTGCTGTGGCTAAGGTTGGAGAGGTTGCTGCCTGTGTTCTCCTCAAGGATTTTGATGGATTCCTGTCTCACATTGAGGTCTTTCATCCATTTTTGAATCTATTTTTGTATGTGGTGTAAGGAAATCATCCATTTTCATTCTTCTGTATGTGGCTGTCTGATTTTCCCAATAGCATTTGTTGAAGAGACATTTTTTCATTGGATATTCTCTCCTGCTTTGTTGAAGATTCGTTGACCATAGAGGTGAGGGTCCATTTCTGGGCTCTCTATTCTGTCCCATTGAACTATGTGTCTGTTTTTGTGCCAGTACAATACTGTCTTGATAAATACAGCTTTGTAAAAGAACTGGGAGTCCAGAATTGTGATGCCATCAGCTTCTTTTTCAACATTCATCTGGCTATTTGAGGTCTTTTCTGGTTCCATACAAATTTTAGGATTATTTCTTTCATTACTTTGAAAAATGTTGATGGTATTTTGATAGGAATCGCATTAAATGGGATTTCTACCTATATTGCTGTAGGTAGCATAGACATTTTCATGATATTTGTTCTTCCAGTCCATGGGCATGGAATGTTTTTCCATTTCTTTGTGTCTTCCTCAATGTCTTTCATGAGTACTCTATCGTAGTCTGAGTACAGATTCTTTGCCTCTTTGGTTAGGTTTTTTCCCTAGGTAGCTTATGGTTTGGGTGCAATTGTAAATGGGATTGACTCCTTAATTTTTCTTTCTTCTGTCTTGTTGTTGGTGTATAGAAATGCAACTGACTTGTGTGCATTGATTTTATATCCTGACACTTTACTGAATTTCTGTATGTATTCTAGTGGCTTTTGGGTGGAGTCTTTTGTGTTTTCCATATAAAGTATCATATCATCTACAAAGAGTGAGAGTTTGACTGCTTGTTTGCCAATTCGGATGCCTTTAATTTCTTTTTGTTGTCTGATTGCTGAGGCTAGGACTTCTAGTACTATATTGAATAGCAGTGGAGATAGTGGGCATCCTGGCTATGTTCCTGACTTTGGGGAAATAACTCTCAGCTCTTCCCCACTGAGAATGATATTCGCTGTGGGTTTTCCATGGATGGCTTTTATGATATTGAGGTATGTTCCCTCTATCCCTACACTGTGAAGAGCTTTGATCAAGAGAGGATGCTGTACTATGTCAAATGCTTTTTCTGCATCTATTGAGAGTATCGTATGGTTCTTGTTCTTTCTTTTACTAATGTATTGCATCACATTGATTAATTTGTAGATGTTGAACCAACCTTTCAGCCCAGGAATAAATTCCACTTGGTCATGGTGCATAGACCTTTTAATGTACTATTGGGTCCTATTGGCTGGTGAGATTCTTGGTGAGAATTTTTGCATCCATGTTCATCAGAGATATTGCTCAGTAATTCTCCTTTTTGATGGGGGTCTTTGTCAGGTTTTGGGATCAGGGTAATGCTGGCCTCATAAAATGAGTTTGGAAGTTTTCCTTCCATTTCTGTTTTTTGGGATGATTTCTGGAGAAGACGTATTAATTCTTCTTCAAATGTTTGGTAGAATTCCTCTGGGAAGCCATCTGGCCTTGGGCTCTTGTTTTTTGGTAGATTTTTGATGACTGCTTCAATTTCCTTACTGGCTATGGGTCTGTTCATGTTTTCTAGTTCTTCCTGGTTGAGTTTTGGTAGTTTATATGTCTGTAGGAATGCATCCATTTCTTCCAGATTGTCAAATTTGCTGGTGTATAGTTGCTCATAATATGTTCTTACAGTTGTTTGTATTTCTTCAGTGTTGGTTGTGATCTCTCCTCTTTCATCCATGAGTTTATTAATTTGGGTCATTTCTCTTTTCTTTTTGGTAAATCTGGCCAGATGTTTATCAGTCTTATTAATTCTTTTAAAGAAGCAGCTCTTTGTGTTGTTGATCTTTTCTACTTTTCTTTTGATTTCTATTACATTGATTTCTGCTCTGATCTTTATTATTTCTCTTCTCCTGTTGGGTTTAAACTTTCTTTGTGGTTCTTCCTATAGCTCCTTTAGGTGTAGGGTTAGGTTATGTATTTGAGACCTTTCTTATTTCTTGAGAAAGTCTTGTAGTGTTATATATTTCTGACTTAGGACTGCCTTTGCTGCATCCCAAAGATTTTGAACAGTTGGGTTTTCATTTTCATTTGTTTCCATGAATTTTTTAAATTCTTCTTTAATTTCCTGGTTGACCCATTCCTTCTTTAGTATGAAGCACGCTAGCCTCCATTTATTTGAGTTCTTTCCAATTTCCTCTTATGATGAGTTCCAGTTTCAAAGCAGTGTGGTCTGAAAATATTCAGGGAATGATCCCAATCTTTGACACTGATTGAGACCTTATTTTTGACCCAGGATGTGAACTATTCTGGAGAATGTTCCATGATGCACTAGAGAAGAATGTGAATTCTTTTGCTTTGGATGGAATGTTCTGAATATATCTGTGAAGTCCATCTGGTTCAGTGTGTCATTCAAAGCCCTTATTTCCTTGTTGATGTTTTGCTTAGATGATTTGTCCATTTCAGTGAGTGGGGTGTTAAAGGCCCCTACTATTATTATATTATTGTTGATGTGTTTCTTTGATTTTGTTATTAATTGGCTTATAAAAGTGGCTGTTCCCATGTTAGGGGCATAGATATTTAAAATTGTTGGATCTTATTGAATAGACCCTTTAATTATGACATAGTGTCCTTCTTCAACTCTTATGATAGTCTTTGTTTTAAAATAGTTTGTCTGTTATAAAGATTACCACCCCAGCTTTTTTTTTTTTTTTTTGATGTCCATTAGCATGGTAAATTGTTTTCTAACCCCTCACTTTAAATTTGAAGGTGTATTTGGGTCTAAAATGAGTTTCTTTATCCAGTATGATACACTGTATCTTTTGATTGGGGTCATTTAGCACATTTACATTCAGGGTAACTATTGAAAGATATGATTTTAGTGCCATTGTATTGCCTGTAACATGACTGGCGCTGTATATTGTCCTTGTTCCTTACTGGTTGGTCTATGTTACTTTTGGGCTCTCTATTTGCTTAGAGGACTCCTTTCAGTATTTCCTTTAGGGCTGGTTTGGTGTTTGCAAATTCTTTTAGTTTTTGTTTGTCCTGGAAGCTTTTTATCTCTCCTATTTTCAGTGACAGTCTACATGTGTTTAGTATTCTTGGCTGCATATTTTTCTTGTTTAGTGCTCTGACTATATCATGCTGGTCCTTTCTGGAGTGTCAGGTCTCTGTGGATAGTCTGCTGTCAATCTAATATTTCTGCTGTTGCACATTACAGACCTCTTGTCCCAAGCTGTTTTTAGTATTTTGTCTTTGTGTCTGAGGCTTGTTAAGTTTTACTATTAGAGGATAGTTTGTTGACCTATTTTTATTTATTTAATTTATTTATTTTAAAGATTTTATTTATTTGAGAGAGAGAGAGATCACTAGTAGGCAGAGAGGCAGGCAGAGAAAGAGAGAGGGGTAGGGGAAGCAGGCTCCCCACTGAGCAGAGAGCCCAATGTGGGGCTCAATTCCAGGACCCTGATATCATGACCCAAATAGAAGGCAGAGGCTTAACCCACTGAGCCACTCAGGCGCCCTTTGACCTATTTTTATTGATTCTGAGGGGGGTTTTCTGTGCCTCCTGGATTTTGATGCCATTTTCTTCCCCAAATGAGGATAATTTGCTCCAATATACTTTCTGCCTCTCACTCTTTTTCTTCTTCTTCTGGGATCCCAATTATTCTAATATTGTTTTGACTTATGGTATAACTTATCTCTTGAATTCTCCCCTCATGATCCAGTAGTTGTTTATCTCTCTCTTTCTCAGTTTCTTGATTCTCCATCATTTGGTCTTCTATATCATTAATTCTCTCTTCTGCCTCATTTATCCTAGCAGTTAGAGCTGCGATTTATTTTTAAGGTTTTATTTATTTTTTGACAGAGAGAGACAGAGAGAGAGGGAGCACATCTGGGAGAGTGGGAGGGGGAGAAGCAGGCTTCCTGCAGAACAGGGAGCCCAATGTGGGCCTCGATTGCAGAACCCTGGGATCATGACCTGAGCTGAAGGCAGACGCTTAACGACTGAGGCACTCAGGTGCCCTAGTGTTGCTATTTTTGATTGGACCTCATTAATAGCCCTTTTGAATTCGACTTGGTTAGATTTTAGTTCTGTTATTTCTCCAGAAAGGGATTTTCTAGTATCTTCTATGCTTTTTTCAATGCCAGCTAGTATCTTTATCATTGTCATTCTGAACTGTAGTTCTGACATCTTACTCATGTCTGTATTGATTAGGTCCCTAGGAGTTGATACTGCCTCTTGTTCTTTTTTTTTTTTTTTTTGAGGTGAGTTTTCATTTTGTCATTTTGTCCCGAGGAGAATGGATGAATGAGAGAACAAAATGCTGAAAGGGTAACAACGACCCCAGAAAAATATACACTAAACAAATCAGAAGAGACCTGATACCAGGGGGAAAGGAAAGGAAAAAAAAGAAAAAAGAATATGATCAGGCTGGTGAATAGAAAAGAGTCACACAGTAGATTTTGGTGTATTTTGGTCTGTTAGAAGAAACTGCCTCTCAAAATTTTAAAGAAAGAAACACACACACACGTGTGTGTGTGTGTGTGTGTGTGTAAAATAAAGTTAAATACAACGAAGGGATATGGTAGGGGAGGGAAGGGATAGGGTGGCTGGGTTATGAAAATTGGGGAGGGAATGTGCTATGGTGAGTGCTGTGAATTGTGTAAGACTGATGATTCACTGGCCTGTACCCCTGAAGCAAATAATATGTTATGTTAATTAAAAAAAAGAAATATTAAAAATAAGAATATGACTGTAAAATGACAATTAAAGAAAGTCTTAAAAAATGAATTGATAAGGTGTTGTTTGAAAAAGGAAAGAAGAAAAATTCAAAAAAATTGAAGAAAATAAAATAAAAAAAATTCAAGTTTGAAAGACTAAAGAATCATGGGGGAAGAAACCATGAATTCTATGTGCTGTGTTCCCCTAGTGCTGGAGTTTTGTGGTTCTCATTGATTGGTAAACTTCCTCTTGGCTGGATATTCTTATTGATCCTCTGGAGGATGGGCGTGTTGCAGTGATTCTCAAATGTCTTTGCCTGAGACAGAATTGCACTGCCCTTGTCAGGAGTCAGGCTAAGTAATCTGCTTGGGTTTGCTCTTGGTAGCTTTTGTTCCTTGAAAGCTTTCTGTACAGCTTTGGACGACAAGAATAAAAATGGCAGCCTCCCAATCTCTGGCCCTGGAGGAGCCGAGAACTTGGGGCACCACTCCTTAGTGCACCCTCAGAGAAAAGCAATCAGTCACTCATGTCTCCCTGGTCTCCCGCCGCAGTCCATGCTCACCCAGCTTGTGACCACATGTTTCTATCTCTGGCACATGGCCCTGTTTGAAGTCTCCAAACCAGTAGATTCTTGCAGTGTGCTCCCATGCCACTCATCCTGGGGGAGGAAGGGGAGTCTCCTGGATCTGCTGCTTGTGGGGTCCCTGCTCTAATAGTAGTGGTCTGACTTTGCCATGGCTCATGGTTTATGGCAACCCCAAGCTGAGAGCCACCTCCTTGGCTCTGTCTTTGCAGCTGGCTTCCCCGCTCCAATACCTGGGAGCTCTGCTGCACTCAGGCACCTGCAGTCTTTCTGTGACCCAGAGGGTCCTGAGACCACACAGTCCTCCCTCTACCCCCTTAGCCACTGGAGCGATGTTCCTCAGTGGAGCAGACTTCTAAATGTTCCGATTTTGTACTCTGCTCTATCACTTGCCAGGAGGCTCCCTCCTTCCCATATATTGCCTCAGAATTACTTCTCTCACATCCTACCTTCCAGAAAGTGGTTGCTTCTGTGTTCATAGAATTGCTGCTATTCTTTTCTTTGATCTCCTTTTGAATCTGTAGGTGTTCATAATGTTTTGATAGCTATCTAGCTGAATTCCTGGGACCAGACAAAATTTAGGTCTCCTGCTCCTCTGTCATCTTGCTCTTCCCCTCTGACAAATTCTTTATAGAGAAAGCTCTTCCCCTTATTTCAGAATCAATTTCTCTTTGTGCAGAAAGTGTATTTGAGGTGAAGGCACTGTAAACACATGACAACATTTCTATTTATCTCTATTATATCAGGGTCAAACAGAGAAACTTGGTTCATACTGGGTCAGTTTCAGAACTCAACTGAGTATTTATAACTTTATTTCGTGAAGAACACCCTCAAACCAAATCACCTTGGTACAGCACTTTAAATATTCTTGTAGATTAGTTTCTCTGCAGTGAGCTAGTTATACTTGGGCAATGGGTACCCACAGGACAATTTTTACTTTCCTTTGAATATGATTTTACTGCATGGGAGGAGAGACTTTTTTTTTTTTTTAAACTCAAATTAATCAAGTCTTGCCCTGGGAAACAAGGAAATACTTATTTTCTTGTTTCTCTGTTAGGAAGAATTAAGAATGACTTAGAAATGGCAAAAATATTAGTGTTTTCCCTTTCTGTGGAATACTGGGCATTGGCTAGCAGATCTTCTGGGATTGTGTGTTTCTATATGAATGTAGGCCTTTGTCTTTGATTAGGCTATTTTACCATGCTATACAAATAGAAGTTAACATGTAGAAAATTGATAGTGATGCCCATTTTTTGGTTTAGAATAATGGAAATGAATTCTGTCCATGGCAGTGTCCATACATGCTGTTTATGGCAATGCAAATACAGAGAATGTAAGTTTCTGTAAATCAGATCCCCATTTGAATTGATTTTAACATTTTGTTAGTTTGCTCATTATTGAATGACTTTGAATGAGTGTCATGATTTTAGTGGTTTGAAAATTATCCTTTTACACCTGTGTGACCTAGAGTTTGACACCTCACTTGCAGTACACCCCCAGCAGCTAGCCCCAGGAGTCAGTGCTTACTTAACCCATCTACCTGGATACTTAACCCAACCAATCAACAAAATTCACATTGCTTTCCCAATAGGGGATGGAGTCAGATCATCGAGTTTCAGCTTTAATACAGTTACTTCTTTTTTCCCCTTTCCTTTGAACTACCAGTCTAAGTTTTTAAAATTCTGTTTCTGGATTAGATTTGATAAAATGTTTCCATTCAGCACTTTCTTCTGTCTCTTAATTTTTATTTTACATTACAGACAAGGTAGAAATTGAGACTAATTAGCTTCTAAATAGAGGCAAATATGGGTACTTTACTTAAGAGGACTGTAGTAGCGCTACCTGAATAAATTTTAGTTGGCATTTTTATTGAGACATGGCTCGGCAAACGTTTGTTAACTTAAAGTGAGGTGGTGGTACAGCTTGTTCATTTTCAACATTACTGTGATTTTTTTCATGACTGGTCAGTTTATGCTTCATGGTGGTCATTGCTTTTGATTTGGTTTTGCTCCTGAGAATTTATTGCTCCTATTTCCATTTTTCTGTTCCTAAAACTGCTTTTAGGTACAGAGAATCTTATAAAAGTTCATGAGTGGAAAAGTACAGCTTTTCACAACATCATATGACCTTGGATCCTTACCCAGTAATTTCATGAATTTCCTTTTCCTTATCTCATTAATGCTCCAGGCAAATTTACAGGAAAAAAAAGGAACAGAGCAAAAGAAACTGGTTGTATCCCAAGTTAAAAATCATCTGCAGAGACAGAGAGCTCTCACTTGAAAGCACTAAAGAAAGGGATCTAGCTCTATTTTTTTGGTGTACCTGTGATTTAGTACTAATCTGGTTTGTTTTATTACCCTGTGTTGGAAGTTGCTATCTAAAACAAAAGGGATTTTTGTAGTTTGAGTTGACTTTCAATTTTTAGGGCTGGAAAGAGAATGGTGGACTTAGGGGCTGAAGTTTTCTATCAGGAAAGATCTATAAGCCTTAATAGTGATGGATTTACTTATCACAGAAGTATTGAGTTTTATAGCTTTAGTTAACAAATTTTCCTCCTAATAATAAACATATTGTGTTATAACTTAAGTAGACAACTGGAATTCTCTGGGGCAAATATGGTTTCCTGATTAAATGATTACATTGTTAAGTCTAGCTTCTTTTTTCTTTAACATTTATTTATTTGAGAGAGAGAGAGAGTGAGCAGGGATAGGGGCAGGAGGAGAGGGAGAAGCAGACACTCTGCTAGGTAGGGAGCCTAATAGTGGGACTTGATCCCAAGACCCTGGGATCCCAAGACCCTGGGATCATGACCTGACCTGAAGGCAGAAGCTTAACTGACTGAGCCATCCAGGTATCCCTATAAGTCTCATTTCTTTTCAACAACCATCATTAAAGACAGAATCTGAAAATTAAAAATATATTATATATTTTCCAGCTTTATTAAGGTATTATTGATACATATGTAAGTTTGAGGTGTGCAGTGTGATAATTTGATGCCCATATACAAATCAATAAATGTGATATACTGCACTAATGGAGAGATAAAAATCATACAATCATCTCAGTAAATAAAAAAAAGAATTTAACAAACTTCAACATCCTTTCATGATTAAAAATTCTCACCGTTTTGGGTGTAGAAGGAATGTGCACAAACAAAATAAAGGCCATGTGTGACAAATGACAGCAAACATTGTGCTCAATGGGGAAAGGTTGAAACCTTTTCCTGTAAGGTCAGAAACAAACAAGACAAAGATGCCCATTCCTTGGCTAAAATTAACAAGTCAGGAAATGACAGATGCTGGCGAGGATGTGGAGAAAGGGGAACCCTCCTACACTGTTGGTGGGAATGCAAGCTGGTGCAACCGCTCTGGAAAAACAGCGTGGAGGTTCCTCAAAAAGTTGAAAATAGACTACCCTATGACCCAGCAATTGCACTACTGGGTATTTACCCTAAAGATACAAACGTAGTGATCTGAAGGGGCACGTGCACCCGAATGTTTATAGCAGCAATGTCTACAATAGCCAAACTATGGAAAGAACCTAGATGTCCATCAACAGATGAATGGATAAAGAAGATGTGGTATATATACACACAATGGAATACTATGCAGCCATCAAAAGAAATGAAATCTTGCCATTTGCAACGACGTGGATGGAACTAGAGGGTATCATGCTTAGTGAAATAAGTCAATCAGAGAAAGACAACTACCATATGATATCCCTGATATGAGGAAGTGGAGATGCAACATGGGGGGTTGGGGGTTAGGAAAAGAATAAAAGAAACAAGATGGGATTGGGAGGGAGACAAACCACAAGTGACTCTTAATCTCACAAAACAAACTGAGGGTTGCTGGGGGTCGGGGGTCGGGAAAGGGGGGTGGGGTAATGGACATTGGGGAGGGTATGTGCTATGGTTAGTGCTGTGAAGTGTGTAAACCTGGCGATTCACAGACATGTACCCCTGGGGATAAAAATATGTTTAAAAAAAATAAAAAAAATTATATAAAAAAAGATGCCCATTCTTGCTGCTTCTACTTGACATAATGCTGGACATCCTAGGCACAGCAAATAGATAAGAAAAAGAAGTAAAAGTCCTCCAAATCAGAAAGGAGAAAGTAAATAGCCTATGTTTGCAGTTGATATGATATTCTTTAATACAGAAAATCCCAAAAACACCTCCAAAAAACCCTTAGAACTAAGGTTGCAGGATATAAAAACAACATACAGAAATCACTTGCATTTCTTATACTAACAATGAGCTATTTGAAAAAGAAATAAAATAATTAATTTACAGTAACATCAAATGAATAAGATACTTAAAAGTAATTTTAACCAGAAGGTAAAAGATTCAAAGAAGTTAATGAAAGACATTGAAGAAGAAACAAATTAATGGAAAAATATCTTGTGTTCATGGATTGAAAGAATGAATAAAATGTTTCATAGCTTTTTCATAGCTATGAAACACTTTAAAAATTCTATAATTATTAATTTTATACTTCTACAGATCCAATGCAATACATATCAAAATTACAATGGCATTTTTTCACCAAAATACAAAAAAGAATCCTAAAATTTGTCTGACAAAAGACCCTAGATAGCTAAAACAACCCTAAGAAAGAAGAACAAACCTGGAGATACCACACTTGCTAATTTCAAACTTTATTACAGAAAGTTATAGTAATCAAAATAATGTGGTACTGGCATAAAAACAGACACATATGTCAGTGAAATAGAATCAAGAGCCCATAACAAATCCCTGTATATACATTCACACTCAAAGAAGTGGGTGGGGCACCTGGGTGGCTCAGTTGGTTAAGTGTCTGGCTCTTGATTTCAGCTCAGATGATGATCTCGGGGTCATGAGGTCAATCCCCGTGTCTCACTCTGTACTCTGCCTCAAGTCTGCTTGTCCCTCTCCCACTCCCTCTATCTCTCACCTTACTTGTGTGTTCATGCACACATATTCTCTCTCAAATAAATAAATAAAATCTCAGAAAAAAAAAGAAATAGGATTACATCAAACTCAAAACTCTTAAAACTTCTGCACAGCAGAAGAAACTACTTACAGAATGGGAGAAAATATTTGCAAACAATCTATATTATACAGGGTTAGTATCCAAAATATATAAAGAACTCCTATAACTCAGTAGCAAAACAAAAAATCCAATCAAAATGGGTAAAGGAATATTGAATAGACATTCCCCAAAGACATACAAATGGCCAAAAACAGGTACATGCAAAGATGCTCACAAATTATCAGGGAAATGAAATCAGGTAGTAGCTTGTACCTGTTAGAATGGCTATTATAAAAAACAAGGGATAATAAGTGTTGGCAAGGATGTGGAGAAAATGGAAACTTTATGCAATGTTGGTAGAAACATAAATTTGTGCAGCCACAGTGGAAAACCATCTGGAGTTTCCTTAAAGAATTAAAAATAGAACTACCGTATGACCCAACAATCTCACTTCTGGGCATATTTTTGAAGGAAATGTAATCACTGTATTAAGGAGATAGCTGTATTCCTATGTTCATTGCAGGGTTGTTTACAATAGCCAACACATGGAAACAACCTTAGTGTCCACTGATGGATGTATGGATAAAAAAGCTGTGATACACACACATGCACACACACAGTGGAATATTATTCAGCCATAAAAAGGAAATCCTGCCTTTTTCAGTAGTATGGGTGCATCTTGAGTGCATTTTGCTAAGTGGAATAAGTCAGGAAGAGAAAGACAAATACTGTATATTCTTTCAAAACGTGGAATTTTGAAAAGCCAAACTCATAGAAACTGTAGAACAGTGGTTGCCAAGGAGCAAAGGGTAACAAAATGGGAAGATATTGTCCAAAGGGTACAAACTTCCAGCTATAAGATGGATAAGTTCTGGTTTAATGTATAGCATAGTAACAGTAGATAACAGTACTGTATTATATACAGAAAATTGTTGTGTGTAAATTCTAAATGTTACCACCATATACATAATAGTAATCATTGAGGTTTTGGTGATGTTTACTGTGATCATTTTATAATGTATGTGTGTATCAAATCATGCTGTACACTTTTTATTTTTTATTTTTATTTATTTTTTACATGCTGTACACTTTAAACTTACAGAGTATCGTATGCCAATATCTCAGTAAATCTGGAAAAAAAGAGATACTTATAGGCATTTTTACAAAGAGATTCTACCATGATTGGTGAATTATAACACCAGTTAATGTTCAACAGGCCATATCTGGAGTTATCTATTCTTTTGGACAGAAATTATATACATCTCTATTGAGCAAAAATCTATGAGGAAAATGGGAACTTCACTAAATCTGTATCCTTTAAGCAATACTTAACAGGTGAATTAAATATATTCTCCTGGATAATCCACGAGTGCCCTTTGCCATCATGTAATTTTGAAAGGATAAACACCAAACTTTTTGCCTCAAAGTTTTATACTTCTGTATGTTTGCTGGCCTTTTAATTTTTCTTCTTTATGAATTGACAATTCATTCTTTTTGCCTTCTACTGGTTCTACTATATTTGATTTACTAGAGTAGAAGACATTATATGTCTGTAATGGTTAATTTATATTCTTATTTAAGTATATTTTATTTTAATGTTTTTCATATTTAATATATGTAAAATCCAAGAAAATTGTATTTTGGGTCTTATTTTGAATGAAATAATCTTAATGTGCTTAATTATATATCCTTGTATTAACAGTTTTTGCATGAGTTATCTTGTAGTATTCAAATTTGCTGCACTCTGACAATTCTTTTAGTTGATTCTCCATTGTTTCTCCAGAAAGTAAAGGGTTTGTGCACACATCTCTCCATCTCCATTTCTATGTCTTTTGTCCTAATCTGTTTCTACTCCAAGTGTTCATATCTTCCTTCATTATTCTAAGTCTTTCATATTTACTCATGCTTGCTGCTCTTAATTGTTGTTTGGGCCTTTGAACACAAAGAGACTGAGTTGACAAAATGTGTCAACATTTCTAAGTTCTACAACTTTTTTTTCATAAAAGTTTTGGAGTTTTTTCCATTTAAAAATTAGAAAATGCATCTTTTATTAGATATTTTCCTGGGTCATATCATAAAATAAAAGTAGAAAGTATGTAAGAAATAGAACAGTGGAGCTTTACTTTTTATAAGAAAATTCTATGCCTCTTTCCTCTATCCCTTGTAATCCTATGAGGCAGTTCTCTTGGCCTGATGATCTCAGTTTGAAAATCCTGGAACTCTATTCATCACTTGGTTACAGCCTTCTGCTATAGCTTAATTAGATGCCTTTCTCAAAACAACAGTTTTATTTAGCTCCTTGCCCTGGGGAGGGCGGGTAGAAGGATATGGGCAATGCTTATACACAGGAGCAAATTCAGTCAGTGGAACTTCTTTGACTCCCTGATTACGCTGCCACCCGAGATCTTTTGATAGATTAGGTAGGTGGTCTAGTTAAGAGGGACTGAGGGCTTGGTGGACCATCTTCTATCAGAAGAAAAATGTCCTTCACAGATTCCTATGCTTCCAGAGAGGAAAGATATAATAAAATGAGCAGGAACAGAAATTATATAGGAAAGAAGTGTGGGACAACTATACAGAGAAAGGCATGTGAAAAAAAGTAAAGTTGATTTTTTTCTAGGGTTTTTTGAGAAACAATTGACATACATTGCTATAAGTTGAAGGTATACAGTATGATGGATTGATTTACATATATTATGAAATGATTACCACAATAGGTTTAATTAACACCAATAATCTCATAGATTAAATAAAAAGAAAAGAGAAAAAAAATTCTTGTGATGAGAAATCTTAGGATTAACTCTCAACAACTTTTTAATATATCATATAAGCAGCATTAACTATAGTCCTAATGTTGTAGTGAAGTTGATTTTTAGTGAGAGTCCAGTTTTGAGAATCAAGATAGGGGAGAGTGATAGAGTAAAAGTTACCACAAGGTTATAATTACTGTCCCTGCTTTTATGATCTCTGATCTGTATTCTGTTATCTCCATATGTCAGCTCATCTTTGGCTTCACTTGCTGCATTGTCCAGTATGTAATTTGATCAAACAATTTTAGTGTGAACTTCCAAGGATGTCTGTCTCTGTCTCTCTTTTAAGGGAATATATTTTATTTTTTAATAAAGTTTCTAATTTTAATTCCATATAGTTAACAGTGTTACGTTAGTTTTAGGTGCATAGTACAGTGATTTGACAATTCTATACATTGCTCAGTGCTCATTGTGATAAGTGTACTCTTAATCCCCTTCACCTATTTTACCCATCCCCCCAATCATCTCTGCTCTCATAACCATCAGTTTGTTCTCTGTTTAAAGTCAAAATGATACATGCACCCCTACGGTTATTGCAGCATTATGTACAATAGCCAAATTATGGAAGCAGCCCAAGTGTTTTTCGATACATGAATGGATTAAGAAGATGTGGAATATTATTCAGCCACAAAAAGAATAAACCTTGCCATTTGCAAAACACAGAATGGATCTAAAATGTATAACGGTAAGCAAACTAAGTCCGAGAAAGACAAATACCGTGCAATTTCACTCATGTGGAATTTAAGAAACAAAACAAGTGAACAAAGGATTTCTGTCTCTTTTGATATTCTATTCTGCTTAATGTGCCAAACAAATGTGCTACTCTAAAATTCTGAATATTAAGTCCCTGAACATTTCTGAATGGTGTCACAAAAAGATTCCATCTAGCTTTTGACTAAGTTCATGATACCCCTCTTCAATAAGATTGTCACAGTTGCTAGGAAAATGTAGCTATTTTTTGTAGACTTCAGGTACTCTAAAATTTTCTACACTAGCATATTGCCTTATTTTCCTACTCCCTCCCAAACCTTTCCCCCTATATTATTGAATTATTATTGTCATTTCCTGATTTTGCTTTCTCTACTTCAACACCATCTGTTACCTCCCTAAAATCTTGATTTTTCTCTCTGCTGTTTGACTTTCTCTCTCTTTAATGGCACCAGTGATATTCAGCCCTAAATCTATGCCTTTTACTTATTCTTCTAATTTTGATCACTCTTTATCATGTGAAAGTAGGCCATTACTTCTTTGACATTCCTTTTTCCCTGCATTTTTTACTTTGAAGCAGGGCTTTTAAAAGGCAGATAATATGTAAAAATAGTAGTAATAGTAACATAATAATGATGATGACATATGTATTTGTTCTTTTTTTGGCCACGTATGTTTTCTCCATTAGCTTTCTTTTATTTCTTTATATGTTATCCTTTAAGTAAATATTTGTTTTTCATGACTTCAAATTTTGGATGGCTCCTATATTTTTGTCTCTAGGTGGGAAATTACTTGTCTGTCAATTACTATTGCTTTTTATGAATAAATGAAAAAAGAAAAAAATTCTTTTTTTTTTTAAAGATTTTATTTATTTGTGAGAGCACACACATGGAGGATTGGGTGGGGAGGAGGAGGGAGAGCAGAGGGAGAGGGACAAATAGACTCCCTGCTGAGCAGGAATCCTGACAGCTGGATCCCAGAACCCTGACATCATGGTCTGAGCCAAAGTCAGACAAGTAAGTGACTGAGCCATTCAGGCGCCCCTGGTGAGTCTTTTACTAGCACCAAAACACTGGTGGATTTTGTTTTTTTCCCCATTCTAATCAGCAGTCAGCTTTCTCCCTTCCCCATAACTTGTAGCAATCCTTTGTAGGTTTAAGTCTTGGGTGTGCCACTAGTAGCTATAAAATCTTGGGTAAGTTAATTTATGTATATATTAAATGTTTATGTGGGTGGGATGGAATATTCTTCTGAGTAAAATGGAATTCTTTTTTTCCCAGATTCATTGAAATAATAATTGACATATAACATTGTGTCAGCTTAAGGTGTACATTTTTTTTGCATTCTTGCTCAAAGTTCATAATAGGAATAATTGTTTTAGATCATGGACAGATATCCATATTTGCATATGTCAAAACAGCACTGGATTTGGAATCAGAAAAGTTGGTTTTTGGTTTCAAACTAAGTTACTATATTTTTAGGTAAGTTACTAACTTCTCTGATTTTGAGATTTTGCATCTATATATGAAAATAATTCTATCAGGTATATCTACCCTACAGATAATCACAGGGATCAAACATATGAGAGTATTTAGAAGATATGTACCATAAAAATAATGTATGATTTTCTAGCTCTAAGATTCCAACATTAAATACTTAAGAAACTTCTGGGATATGGTGAAAAAAAATCTATATTTTCTTTTTTGACCTTAACAAGGGCATGGAAGATTTTACTAATTATATCACGAAGCCTGGAAAATAGAAACTGTATAAATTCCCTGCTATACTGGCTGCTATTGGAACTATTGCTCCCCCAGCCCTTTCTTATCCATTTACATGCTTCTTCTTGTTTTCTAAAACTTCATGAAGTAAAACCATGGATCATTGTAAGTCTTGAGATGAGCCTTCTGTACTCCTCAACTGGAATTTTATAGCAAGAATATCAGGCATTCTCTTGGGAGTGATTGGGAAATGTGTTAATGCTTAGTTTTGAATTTGGAGACTTCCTTTGTGCATGCTGACTTCATAGAAAAAGATGGTAGACTAGAAAAAGAGGTACTGTGAGAAATTATGGACCAGAGAAAGTGGCTTTACTTCAGAGAAGTATTAACTGTATTTTAGGAAACACAGGAGCCAGATGAAGTGGTCTTTTTCCTTCTCAAACTTATATATATTTAAGGAGGGAAAATCTATAAAATTGAAACTATTGAGGAATTATGATTAGTAAAAACTGATTGCTCTAAATAAACAGTCAGTTATTTTCTCTTTTTAGAATGCTTTCCTCTCCCCTCTCAAGTTACTAAACTCCTACAGTTGTTTTTTCAGAACTCTTAAGACCTTTCTCCTTCGTGAAGTTGTCTCTGAATTTTCTGGAATCTTGTGTATCCTTCCTGGCCATGAGTAGATGTCTGGTATGTCTCCTATGGTACTACATATTGTTGTTAATTTTTATGTGAATAAATATTTTTCAATTAAAATTTATTTTCCTTACTTCTAGGAATAAGGGAAGAGATACATAAAAGTAGAGCTACTAGGAGAATTTTCATGGAGGAAATGGGATTTTGATTTACCTTTAAGGGATCAGTAGTGGTTGGAAATGTTCTGTATTCTGTTATATCCATAACCACTAGCTAGATAAGGCTATTGAGCACTTGAAATGTGACTAGTATAACCAAGGAAATAGATTTTAGATTCATTTAATAACCATATGTAACTAGTGGCTATGATTTTGGGCCTAGTAGATCTAGGTTTGGCATGTCTCCTCCCACTTTATGATTTTTCTCGCATGTGGAATCTGAAGCCATATGTGGACTAGAAAACCCAGATTCTCTGTCTATAATTAGTTGTTTGTTCCTCACTAGACTAATGTTTTCTCATTTTTAAAAAATATTTTATTTTTATTTATTTGAGAGAGAAAGAGGGAGAGAGAGAGAGAACCAGCAGGGGAAGGCAGAGGGAAAAGCAGACTCCCTGCTGAGTAGGGAGCCTGATGAGATGTGGGGCTTGATCTCAGGACCTTGGGATTATGACCTGAGCCAAAGGCAGATGCTTAACCAACTGAGCCACCCAGGTGCCCCTGTTTTCTCATTTGCAAGTGATTAATTTGAACTAGGTAATCACTCATGAGATTTGTGAGATAATATTTTTATGACTGATTTCACTCATCATGTACAACTGAGATGAATGTATATGTACAACTGAGATGAATGTATATGTGCATATAAAAATACACATAATAGGGGCGCCTGGGTGGCTCAGTGGGTTAAGCCACTGCCTTCGGCTCAGGTCATGGTCTCGGGGTCCTGGGATTGAGTCCCGCATCGGGCTCTCTGCTCAGCGGGGAGCCTGCTTCCCTCTCTCTCTCTCCACCTGCCTCTCTGCCTACTTGTGATCTCTCTTTGTCGGATAAATAGATGAAATCTTAAAAAAAGTACACATAATAAAAGACAAAGTTTTGGGATCCATTTTTTTTTTTTTCTATTTCTGGGTTTCTCTTGCCCTTTCAGTTCCAGGTGTGAGGCTTTTTGTGCATTCATGTACCTTTATTTTACCAGCCCTTTACTTTTTGTTCTGCAACCTATCTCCTCAGATCACTTTACCTTTTAGCAGCATATCTAAGTATTATGGGAGCAAGAGAGTTTGACACACACAAAACACAGAACTGTTGGACCTACAGGCAAGAGAATATATCTTCCATGTGGTAACATTGTATTCTTTGCCAAAAAAAAAAAAAAAACTGGGTAAGAACTAGAGAGATTCATGTGGTCACCCAGAATTAGGCTCAGGGAATAGTCAGACTTGGCATTGGATCCCAGAGACTTGACAGATTTGAAGCAGAGAGATGAGATAAGAGGGATAAAAAGGGCTAAGGCTGATGAAGGGACAGGAGAGAGTCAGTAGTTATATGGCAATTGCACCGTTAGTGTGCATTTCTTCATACCCAGCAAATTCCAAAAGCTCAGGGCTCTAGTAGCTATAACCAAGGTTCACAAACTTCAGAGATTATGAAGAATCTGGACAGATAAGTTAAACTGGCTTCCTTAACTTCCTTGAGTTCCCATAATACCCTCTTCATTCTTGTACTTTTGGTCATGTCCTGGCTGCTAACCATCCTACTAGGTACTTATACTTTCTGGGTGCCCATGCAAATACTCTGTGCCATTAATATCTAATCTATGCTTGCCTCAATCCTGTCATGCTCTTGAATCACCTCTATACCCTATGCCTGGTTCTCTTATGGTCACTGATACCCTGTGGGCATTGTGTGAATTGCAAATATGATTGTATATAGTGGTATAAGTATGACTATAAGAGACATATTATGTGCCTAAGATGAGCAAAGGAAAGAAATGAGACAACTTGAATGGCTGAAGAATTGTTCTATGAACAATTAAAAGAGTACCAGTGAAGTCTGGCAAATGCCATCTTTCTTACCTCTCCTTTCTTTTTCTCATTGTTTTGTACTATACTACCTTCTCTGCCCCTCCCAATCCTTGCTATGTGCATGTAAAATGTTTTCATATTTGCTTCATTTTCTTGTTTATAGATGAATAGTCCTGGAAGCCATGGTGTTAGGGATGTTGCACATGTAAGTGATGCAACTGCTTTAGGTGACACCAGGTAACGCTTATTTAATAACGGTCCTGTGAGAGAATTGAGGGGATAGTCTTCACAGTGTGAATATCCTTGAACAATTAATCATTGTAATATAGAACTTTATTAACATTCTTATTTTAGATTCTTTTTTATTTTCTTTTATCTGGAAACAGTCTAGCTGATAAAGTGATGGATGAAGCGAATCATTCTGTTGTGTCAGAGTTTGTGTTCCTGGGACTCACCAACTCCTGGGAGATCCAACTTCTTCTCTTTGTTTTCTCCTCCACGTTTTATATGGCAAGCATGATGGGAAACTCCCTCATCATGTTCACTGTGGTTTCTAACCCTCACTTGCATTCCCCCATGTACTTTCTGTTGGCCAATCTCTCCTTCATTGACCTGGGGGTTTCTTCTGTCATTTCTCCCAAGATGATTTATGATCTTTTCAGAAAGCATAAAGTCATCTCCTTTGGTGGCTGCATCACTCAAATCTTCTTTATTCACGTCATTGGTGGTGTGGAGATGGTGCTGCTCATTGCCATGGCTTTTGACAGATATGTTGCCATATGTAAGCCTCTGCACTATTTGACTATTATGAACCGAAAAATGTGTATTTTGCTTCTGGTCTCTGCATGGGTAATTGGCTTGACCCATTCTGTGATTCAGCTGCTTTTTGTTATTAAGTTGCCATTCTGTGGCCCTAATTTATTAGACAGCTTTTACTGTGACTTCCCTCGGTTCCTCAAACTTGCTTGCACAGATACCTACAGTTTAGAGTTCATGGTCACAGCCAACAGTGGGTTTATATCTCTGGGATCATTCTTCATATTGATTGTCTCCTACTGCTTTATCCTGATCACTGTTTGGAAACACTCCTCAAGAGGCTCATCCAAGGCCCTTTCCACTTTGTCAACTCATGTCATGGTGGTGATTTTGTTTTTTGGTCCTTGCATCTTTGTTTATATCTGGCCTCACCCCAAATCACACTTAGACAAATTTCTTGCTGTTTTTGATGCAGTTCTTACTCCCTTTTTTAATTCAGTCATCTATACATTTAGGAACAAAGAAATGAAAGTGGCAATGAGGAAAGTATGTAGTCAATTTATTGCTTATAGAAGGATTTCATAAATGACAAAAGTGTTAGGAAGTTTCCTTACTGACTTGAGATAACGTTAAATTTCTATGGTTTCAGTATCAGTTTCCAGGTACCTTATTATTGTTTAGGTGTTTCAGATGAAAATAGTATGGTTCTTTAAGAATCTTAACTGAGAAATTGTGTTGCTGCCTCTGGTTGGAGAAAGCATGTGGTGTGATAAAAAGTATCTTCCAGAGAAGGCCAGTTGTTTGTCTCTCTGGAGACATTACCTTGATGAATTTACTACGAATTCAAAATTGAATCTCGTCAATGTCCAAGTGGGTTATATAAGGGAATGCTTGCTATTGATACTAAATATTTTGACACTGATACAAATATATGTATATCAAGATGTCAGTCTATCAATTTGCTGTTAAAAAATTAGTAAAGTGGTCTGAACTGTCATGAAAACCTAACTTACTGTTTCATTATAGGGAAATTTCTGAGAAGTCAGGTGATGAAAAGGACATTAATGAGTAGGGAATCAGAGTAAGAGGAGTTAGATGGATTTCAAATATTTAATCATGACAGATTTTGATGGATGTAGGATTCTTAGACCAGACCACCTTTCTGGCTGGCCTCACAAGACTTAACTTTTGACTTTTGTTTGTACTATGTTTCAGGCTGTCTAACCCCTGTGTTCTTTAAGATTCATTCTTATTTTCATTTGTAAATAGCCAGGTTCTTCCTTTTTCTTCTGCTGTCACAATACTATTCCCATTGCATTTACATGATTTGAGTCATTACAAACTAAATTTTAGTTTGGGAGGCTTCATATATGTGATTGTATTCTCTCAGAATGCGGGATTTACATACACAGATTTAGAAATTCCAATTCCTATCCATTTCAATAAAGAGGAACCAAGGCTCCTTCTCAGAGATGTAGTGCAAATAACTCTTAACCTTATATATCCTTACACATACTCCATACATCTTAACCAGTTTATCAATATTCCTATTGTCTTATAAATGGTCATTATTTACCTCATGTTATATCTCATTTGTTAATTTATATACTTCTTTTGATTTCCATTGCTCTTATATAATTCTTTCATTTTTTTGAGCCCTCTGTTGGACACTTGGAAAACGAATACCTATATTATCAGTTTACTAGCTACCACTTATGCTCAATTTCCCTAAAATTTATTTGGAAGCAGTGTTTTTAAAATGGAAATTCCACTCAGTTTTCTCTTTCATTGATTAAATAATATTTAATAGCTCTAGCAGGGATTCCCAGATTCCTCACTGTTTACATGATTACATAGATTTAAAAAATGGCCTACCCCTCCTAGCCTTTTGTCTTTCTGCTTTTCTCTCAGGTTTGTGTCTATTAGCAGATACATTCTCCAACCTCATAGTGCCAAATGATTTTCTGTATCATTCTTTTTACTCTGAAGAAACAACTACTTTTAGTGGACATCTAGTCTGTTGTTTGCTCAAATCAGCAAACTCCTTCTCTTGTAAATGTAGCTTTTCCTTGCAGTAACCATGTAGTATGATTATGAACATAACAGGTAAATCCTACTTCTTTAATCCCTACTATTGGTTAAAGGTTGGGCTTCTGAACCAGTCATAATGCACATCTCTTAGCCACAGTTGAAGGGTGTAGTTATGAGCCTCTGACCAAGATGGGCGAGATCTGATCTTTTCCCCAGGATGTTGGATTTGAGAATAGAGTGAAACCAAGCTAAATCCCTTTTGGAGCTGTATTTGTAGAAACTTCTGGCAATCATATTTCCTGCTGCCAAAAATCAAGTCTGGGATACTGAAAAAGGTTATGTAGGAGAAGCTATAAGTTTTAAAGACAGAAGCTTGATAATCAGTTTCTTGGTTCCAGCTGCCTTGAGCATTTAGCTTCATTCTTGCCCTCCAATTAGTTTGGTTACCAGCTGAGTGAATAAATGATACATTACATTAAACGTTCTACATTAACCCTCTTGCTTAAGTCCATTTAAGGTGCAGTTCTGTCATTTACAATCAAAAGGATACTGATATACACATCTCTGGTTCTAGGAAGATTTTATTTTCCATTACTTCTAATGTGGACTCCTCTATGTTTTATTATTTATTTAAGAAAATATTATTTTTCTTTAATAAAAGAAAATTCTTCTGGTAAAGAAAAATTTATTTGTAAATTAAAGATGATAAAATAGAAATCATCCATAAAATCACCATGTGGAGATAATTGTTAGTAATATCTTGGTATACTTATTTCTAGTGTTTTTCTATGCCTAAATAAAAACATATATTTACAAAATAGGGATTTAATGGTCTCTGTATTTTTATCCTTTTTGATGAATATTATATGCTGAGGAGTTATTCATGTTATTAAATATTGTGGTATAAGGTAAAATTATTTTGTAATAATATTAATTATTTAATAATTTAGTATTGCATTACATGACTGTATCATATTTGTTATTCCTCCAGCATTGGCCAATTTGATTATCTTTAAATTTTTACTCTGTCTTGAAAATCTTGCATATATATTGTCTATATTTCAGATTTCTTCCTATATTTATAGATTGATATATTTGGAGTTAATAGGGGATAATAATCTTTTAAACTCTTTATTCACATTATCATTTCTCCGCAAAGATTTTTACCTGCTAAGAAGTATATCCACTTTAGTACCCCTCCCAAGGTACTGAATATGACCATTTATTAAAAATATTTGCCAATATAAAAGATAAAAAAGATAAAATCTTTTTTCAGACTTCTTCAATTTATGTATGCTTGTAATTTTTCAAATACTGTTATTTACTTGAACTCTTTGAATTACATGTGTCAGGAATTCAGTCAAAACTAGTTTAAAAGAACTAAAAAAAGAGACAATTTTAGTGTTGCAAAAGGAAAAAGACCTAGAGATGTTTTACAACAATGTTAATGTACTTAACACTAGAACCATACACCTAAAACTGCTTAAGGTGGCAAATTTTAAAACCACAATAATAAAAAAAGATATTTTATTTTATTTTTAAAGATTTTATTTATTTGAGTGGGAGAGAGAGCGAGAGAGAGCTTGCACACATGAATGGAAGGAGGGGCAGCAGACACCCTGCTGAGCGGGGAACCCAAATTAAGGCTTGATCCCAGGACCCCGATATAATGACCTGAGCCGAAGGCAGACACTAAACCAACAGAGCCACCAAGGCACTGCAGATAAAAAAGGAATTGAGGAATTTTTTTTTTTCCTTTAAAGGTTTTACTGAGAGTTTGCAAACATCATGACCAAAGCCATAATTTAATTACATGGCCACGTTAGCTGAAAGAGAGTCTGGGAAATGTAGTCTTTGCCTGGACAGACATGTAACCAGCTAAAATTCAGAGTTCTGTTATAAAAAGACAAAGGAGTGAATGAATCATGATGGGCATTGACAGTTTCTCCACTGTGTCTTTTTTTTTTTTTTCCTTTTCAGCATGACAGAATTCATAGTTTTTGCACTACACCCAGTGCTCCATGCAATGCGTGCCCTCCACAATACCCACCACCTGGCTCCCCTAACCTCCCACCCCCTGCCCCTTCAAAACCCCTCAGGTTGTTTTTCAGAGTCCATAGTCTCTCATGGTTCATCTCCCCTTCCAATTTCCCTCAACTCCCTTCTTCTCTCCATCTCCCCATGTCCTCCGTGTTATTTGTTATGCTCCGCAAATAAGTGAAACCATATGATACTGACTCTCTCTGCTTGACTTATTTCACTCAGCATAATCTCTTCCAGTGTTGTTTTCTTTTTAATTTTACCTATCATATTCTGCAACATGAAAGCAATGATTTCCGTGACTCTAACTTCATGGAGTTTTAAAATTGTGGCTTTATAGTTTTATTCGTTATTATGACTAAGTTTTATTCTTAGTCCTTTTCCATTCTAATGCCTAAAGAATATCCGTGAACATGTATTTATTTTTTTTTAAAGATTTTATTTATTTATTTGACAAGAGACACAGCAAAAGAGTGAACACAAGCAGGGGGAGTGGGAGAGGGAGAAGCAGGCTTCCCACCGAGCAGGGACCCCAATGTGGGGCTCGATCCCAGGACCCTGGGATCATGACCTGAGCCGAAGGCAGATGCTTAATGACTGAGCCATCCAGGTGCCCCTGAACATGTGTTTCTAAAATATTTTATCCACCTGAAAATTATTTTTAGTGGAAATAACGGAAGAGGATCTAAATTTCTCAAATTTGCTTTTTAATTTTCTTCATGCCATTTGGTGAATAATCATTTCTCTTCGGATCTGTAATCATTTTATATCACACTATTATACAAAACATAGTCCTTATCTCTTTTGAGATCCCAGATTCATATGTAATATATCTTATGGTGTCTTTCATACATCCTTTGACTGAATAAATGCAAAATGAGCCTTATGATCATCACTTAAAACTGTGTCTTCTTCCACTGTTTTCTATCCAGTCATGAAAACAAGAAACCCAGGAGTGATTCTCATCCTCTCCCTTACCTTTTCCCTCCACCTCCCCTTTTCAATTTTTCATTTATGGAGAAAATACCAAGTGCCTACTGAGTGCCATCCATTATTTTAGGCTTTTAGGATAGCTCAGTTAAAAAATATATGTGTTTAACATACATATATATATATATATATAATATTGTATATATTATGTATACATTTTTTATATGTGTATATAAAATTCCTAACATTGTGGAGCTATCCAGACAATAAATAATAAGCCAAATAAACAAGTTCTATAGTAAGTTAAATATAAATAAGTGCACTACCAGTATAATAGAAAAGGTTAAGGTGAATCTGAAACTCCAGAGTTTTGGGGAGTGGGTTGCACTTCTGAACAGGGTAGTCAGGGTGTAGGCATCCTTGGGAAGTGGATTTTATATATATATGTATATATATATATATATAAAAATGTGTATATATATATATGTCAGTGGATTAATATAAATAGTGGATATATAATATTATATATTATAAATTAATATGATTATAATATATAATATTAACATAATATAATAATATATATTTTATATGTCATATATAAATTATATATTTTATATATTATATTATATTTATATTTTATTATAATCATATATAATAATACACACATATATTTATATTATATATTAATATACTAATATATTATATTATTAATTATTTATTATTATAATTAATATTTATATTTATAATAATTATGTTGTAATATTTATTTTATTTAACTTTAATGGTTCATAACTTCCATAAAACACCCAGTGCTCATCGTAACAAGTGCCCTCCTTAATATCTATCACCCATTTATCCATCCCACACCACCCACCTCCTTCCATCAACCTTTAGTTTGTTCTCTTATCATTGAGTCTCTTATGGTTCTCTTCCCTCTCTTTTTTCCATTTTCCTTCCCATGTGTTCCTCTGCTTTTTTTTAATTCCACATATGAATGAAATCATATGGTATTTCTCCTTCTGAACTGACTGATTTCACTTAGTATAACACAGTCCAGCTCCAGCCATATTGTTGCAAATGGCAAGATTTCATTGTTTTTGATGGCTGAGTAACATTCCATTGTGTGTGTGTGTGTGTGTGTGTGTGCGTGTGTGTGTTTGTATGTATATCACTTTTTTTAAAAAAAGATTTTATTTATTTGAGAGAGAGAGTCAGAGAGAACATGAGGGGGCAGGGTGCAGAGGGAGAGGGAGACTCTTCACTGAGCAGGGAGCCAGACATAGGATTAAATCCGAGGTCCCTGGAATCATGACCTGAGCTGAAGGCAGATGCTTAACAAACTGAGCCACCTAGGCAACCTTATATCACTTTTTCTTTATCCATTCACCAGTCAATGGACATTTGGGCTTTCTCCATAGTTTAGTTGATAATGCTATTTTGGGGGGCACATACCCCTTTGAATCTGTATTTTTGTACACTTTGGGTAAATACCTAGTAATGCAATTGCTAGGTCATAGGGTAGTCCTATTTTTAAATTTTTAAGGAAACTCCATACTGTTTTCCTGAGTGGCTGCACCAGTTTGCATTCCCACCAATAGTGCAAAGGGTTCCTCTTTCTCCACATTCTCATCAACACCTGTTGTTTCCTGGGTTCTTAATTTTAGCCATTCTAGTAGGTGTAAGGGGGTATCTCATCTTGATTTTGATTTGTATGCCCCTGATGATGAGTGATGTTGAGCATCTTTTCATATGCCTATTAGCCATCTGTATGTCTTTGGAAAAATGTCTATTCATATCTTCTGCCCATTTCATAACTGGATTATGTGGTTTTGGAGTATTTAGTTTGATAAGTTCTTTATAGATTTTGGATACTAACCTTTTATCTGATATGTCATTTGCAAATATTTTCTCCCATTCTGTAGGCTGCCTTGTAGTTTTCTTGATTGATTCTTTCATTGTGCAGAACTTTTTTTTTATCCTGATGAAGTCTCAATAGTTCATTTTTTCTTTTGTTTCCCTTGCCTCTGGTGACATGTCTAGTAAGATGTTGCTAAGGCTGAGGTCAAAGAGGTTGCTGCCTGTGTTCTCCTCAAGGATTTTGATGGATTCCTGTCTCGCATTTAGGTCTTTCATTCATTTTGAATTTATTTTTGTGTGTCATATAAGAAAGTAGTCCAGTTTCATTCTTCTGCATGTTGCTGTCCAGTTTTCCTAACATTGTTTGTTGAAGAGACTTTTTTTCCCATTGGATATCCTTTCCTGCCTTGTCAAAGATTAATTGACCATATTGTTGTGGGTACATTTCTGGGTTTTCTATTCTTTCCACTGATCTATGTGTCTGTTTTTGTGCCAGTACCTTACTTTCTTGATGAGTGTGTTGTAGTCATGTTTGTAATATAGTCAAGCTTTGTAATATGGCTTGAAGTCTGGAATCGCGATGCCTCCAGCGTTGCTTTTCTTTTTCAGGATTGCTTTGACTATTCAGGGTCTTTGTGTCTGGTTCCATATAAATTTTAGGATTATTTGTCCTAGCTCTGTGAAACTCTGTGGAAAAAAAAAAGCTCCCTCTATTTTGATAGGGACTGCATTAAATATGCAGATTGCTTTAGATAGTATAGACATTTTAACAATGCTTTTTCTTCCAATCCATGAGCATGGAATATTTTTCCACTTCTTTGTATATTTTTCGATTTCTTTTGTAAGTGCTCCATAGTCTTCAGAGTACAGAAACTTTGATTTGGTTTACTCCTAGGTATGTTATTGTTTTTGGTGTAATTGTAAATGGGATTGATTCCTTGATCTCTTTTCCTGCTGCTTTGTTATTGCTGTATAGAAGTGCAACTGATTTCTGCACATTGATTTTATATCCTGCAACTTTGTTAAATTCATGTATTAGTTCTAGCAATTTTTTTTGTAGAGTCTTTTGGGTATTCTATATAGAGTGTGATGTCGTTTGCAAATAGTTTTTTTTTTTTAAATAAACATATAATGTATTTTTATCCCCAGGGGCACATGTCTGTGAATCACCAGGTTTACACAATTTACAGCACTAACCATAGCACATACCCTCCCCAATGTCCATTACCCCACCCCACTTTCCCGAAACCCCTCCCCTCAGTTTGTTTTGTGAGATTAAGAGTCACTTATAGTTTGTCTCCCTCCCGATCCCATCTTGTTTCATTTCTTCTTTTCCTCCCCCCCAACCTCCCATGTTGCATCTCCACTTCCTCATATCAGGGAGATCATATGATAGTTGTCTTTCTCCAATTGACTTATTTCACTAAGCATGATACCCTCTAGTTCCATCCACGTCATTGCAAATGGCAAGATTTCATTTCTTTTGATGGCTGCATAGTATTCCATTGTGTATATATACCACATCT